>OVBA01000312.1:0-74733 GCA_900406435.1 Lepidium aucheri
TAATATAATAATTTTTTATATTATAAGATTACCAATGAAAATTATTTTTTGATAGATTAAGATTTTTTATAGTAAATATGATTCAAAATATAATATATATATATATATCTACATAAATATTTTGTTTTTTATTAATAAACTTTAATATAATTATTCAAAACTACTTTTTGTTATAATTAATTTTTAAAAATTAATATTCCCGATTTCTTTTTTGATTAAGATTTTTTCGGTTAGGAATTCTGTTTAGATTAGGATAATCTAAACATTGAGAAAATCTATTCAAAGATTTATCTTATCTAGTTTTTTTAAAAATAAATAAATTCAGGAACATTTCGGATCATTAGATGTGACACGTGGAAGAATCTTGTTAATTACTAACTTTGAAAAACGCTTCTTTATATAATAAGATCAAATCATGTATGTGTTAGACTTATATTTTGCGACTGGGTAAAAATTGTCGATATATTGCATAAGCACAACTCTAAAGCTACGTAAATGTATTGTTTGTTCAATAAGAGGTGACATCAAAAATTTATTTTTAGCACTATATTAATTTCTTCTTTTGTTTTCTTTGCATTCTCTCTGTCACAATCCTCGGTCCTGAAGTCAAAGATAGAAGGCAATGCTCCAATAATAAGTCGTGTGAGATCATAAGGGCGTATGACAATACCTTAATAGGGAGGTGCCTCAAACCCAACAAACAAGTTGTTGCATCTCTTTTATACTCCTCCCTAAGATCTGAAAAGTAGAGGATAGAGTTCATGGTTCTCATTTGGGAAGGAGTCGACTTTAGTTTGATCTTGACAAAAAACTGATATCAAGGTTTGTTGGAAGCCGGTGATAGATGTCAACTACCCTTGAAAAATCATATTATGGGTCAAAAGAGTAGGTGATAAATGCGATCATGGCGAGTGCTATTTCAAGATGATGATATCATCTATGATGGCCAGGCAAAACATAATTTTGTACCTATTTTTTGCAACATCTAGCGTCTAAGGAGGGAGATTCTCAATGATACATTACTCAATGAATCGAACACTTCAGAAGGAAAGAGGATATATTCAGATCAAAGGATCTTCGCTGAGGTCTTTAAGCTTGATGGTGGATAGCTTGGTTGCACGAAGGATGTGAAATGCCCTCAATATACTGGATTTCTTTGGATATTACGCACAAAAGAAGATGAACAAGTTTCAGAAAGTGTTTTTGATTGAAAAGTTGTTAAGTTTTCAAAAGCATGTACAATCAGTTTATATAAGAACTTGGTTGAAAACCCTAGGGAAAAGAATTTTGGGCCGAGTTCTGGATTCAAAAGTTTGGCCCAAATGTAGTGTAAATCTAAATGCCTCATTAAAAACCTTATGGAAAAATCCAATGGGACACAACTACCTAAGGGAAAAAGAGTCATATGGGCTTACGCACCCATTTGTTGAATACAATTCAAAACAATGGTAGTCCAGGTTGTGACTTCTTCTTCTCCATTCTTGACATGAATAATAAGTCCTTTGATGGTCTGATTAAATAGCTCGCTTTGTGATCTTTTCATTGGTCCAACAAGTACGAGCAATATCTCTTCCTCCTTCAGCTCTATAGCTTTACTCAAGT
Organism: Lepidium aucheri; assembly: GCA_900406435.1. Taxonomy (NCBI): domain Eukaryota; kingdom Viridiplantae; phylum Streptophyta; class Magnoliopsida; order Brassicales; family Brassicaceae; genus Lepidium; species Lepidium aucheri. The sequence goes on from OVBA01000312.1 coordinate 1,603, forward strand.
AAATGCCTCATTAAAAACCTTATGGAAAAATTCAATGGGACACAACTACCTAAGGGAAAAAGAGTCATATGGGCTTACGCACCCATTTGTTGAATACAATTCAAAACAATGGTAGTCCAAGTTGTGACTTCTTCTTCTCCATTCTTGACATGAATAATAAGTCCTTTGATGGTCTGATTAAATAGCTCGCTTTGTGATCTTTTCATTGGTCCAACAAGTACGAGCAATATCTCTTCCTCCTTCAGCTCTATAGCTTTACTCAAGTAAATGCCTCATTAAAAACCTTATGGAAAAATTCAATGGGACACAACTACCTAAGGGAAAAAGAGTCATATGGGCTTACGCACCCATTTGTTGAATACAATTCAAAACAATGGTAGTCCAGGTTGTGACTTCTTCTTCTCCATTCTTGACATGAATAATAAGTCCTTTGATGGTCTGATTAAATAGCTCGCTTTGTGATCTTTTCATTGGTCCAACAAGTACGAGCAATATCTCTTCCTCCTTCAGCTCTATAGCTTTACTCGAGCTGTTGTTGGTCGAGCATGAAGGTCGAGTGAGCTCCTCAAGTGCTGGACTTACGCTGTTGTCTAAGCTTAGTGGTTGAATGTAGTCTTGCAAGCTAGCCATGATCATACCATCTTCCCCTTCTTGAAAATGTTTTGACCTCAAATATGTGTCATCTGCAAGGACCATTAACCTTTGGCATCAACATAAAGCTTGGACTTATATTATGCTTACCTTGAAGTTCTAGTTGGTATGCTTTATCATTGATCTTTTTAGTCACTGTAAAAGGACAATCAACCTTTGGCATCAACTTGGATTTCCATTAGTTGGGAATCGTTCTTTTCTTAGATGAACCCATACTTCATCTTCGACCTCAATGGTAACCATCTTTTCTGTTTTGTTTGCTTGTTGGATATAAGCCTTGGTCCTCTATGCTGTTGCGAGTTTTCTCATGGAATTTCTTCACCAACTTTTCTTTCTGTTGGCCATCTAACCTGGCTAGGCAGATTGATTTGATCCAGAGGTGATAACATATTAAAACCATTCATGATTTTAAAGGGAGAGAACTTAATAGCAGAATGCATGGCATGATTTTAAGCAAATTCTACATGAGACAAACAATCATTCTAATTTCTAAGATTTTTCTTAATCAATGCACGCAATAATGTAAACACAGTTATGTTCACTATCTCAGTCTGCCCATTCGTTTGTGGATGACAAATTATGGAAAAGATTAAATTAGTGCCTAGCTTAGACCATGATGTTTTCCAAAAATGGCTTTGAAGCTTAGTATCCCTATCTGAAACTATTTTCCTAGGCAAAACATGCAAACGAATGACTTCCTTAAAGAAGAGATTAGCTACATTAGTTTCATCATTAGTTTTATGGCAAGCAATAAAGTGAGCCATCTTTGAAAACCTATCACCACAAAATACACAGAATCCTTTTCAGACCTAGTTCTATGCAAACCAACCACAAAATCTATAGATATATCAGTCCAAGGACGATTAGATATTGACAAAGGGGTATATAAACCATTGGGTTGAACCTTTGATTTTTCGTGCTTGCATGTTGCACATCAAGAACATAGTTGTTCTACATCATGTTTCATGTGTGGCCAATGAAAGTGATCTTGCAGGATTTTAACAGTCTTAGCTACTCCAAAATAGCCCATCAAACCTCCTCATGCTCATCCCTGACGAAGTTATCTCGAACAGACCAGTTAGATACTCATAAATGGTTCTCATAGAATAAGAACCCATCATGCTTAAAATATCAACCAGGAATCATGGTTGGAATACTCAGCAAAGATACTCGGAAAATCAGAGTTAGACTTAAGCAACTTTTTCAAGTGCTCAAATCGTAGTAACTTAGTGTTGAAACCCTTGACAAATCTCCTATAAATTTGGGTAGACTATGGAAACTTCTTATGTCACTGAGAGTCATAGGCGTTGGCCATTCTCTGATTGCTCTCACCTCTCTGCATCGACCTTGATGCCATATGCACTCATAACAAAGCCTAGAAACACAAGATTATCTATGCAATACACTTTCTCAGATTAGCATACAATTGTTCTTGTCTAAGCATTTCAAAGACCTTGTGAATATGATTTATTGCTCATCTAAAGTTTGGCTATAAACTAAAATGTCAACAAATTAAACCACATCAAACTCTCATATGAATGCTCTAAAGACATGATTTATTAGCTTCATGAATGTACTAGGTGCATTTGTCAATCCAAATGGCATGACTAACAATTCTTTTCTAAGATGGATTTAAAAAGTGGCTATCATTAGATTAGTATGAAAGAACGAAATGATGGAATAATGCATTTATTCCAATGAATGCTTGGTATTAAATGCATTTATTCCAATCTTTTCCTTCTTTCATCATAATCCAATGATACACACTTTTTAAATCCATCTTAGAAAAGATGCTAGAACCATATAATTCATCCACCATATCATCCAGTGTAAGGATATGGTAATGATACTTAATCCTTATGTTGTTAATTGCTCTGCAATCGACACATGCGCTAGCTACCATCTTTTTTGGCATAAAATGACGGGAACTACATATGGATTCATGTTTTCACGAATGTGTCCTTTCTCCAACAACTTATTAACTTGTTTCTGGAGCTCCTTAGTCTCAACCTGACACTACAAGAAAACATGTAGTTTATAAGGACCAAATTTGTTGGCAATTCGTTGTAAATGAAGTTTACAACGAATTAGAGATGAAACCAGTTTTGTCGTATCCTGATCGTCGTAATGAGATATTTGTTGTAAATTTGTTGGCAATTTTGCACGACAGAATTTTGCCGTAAATGTGACATAAAATATTCTTCGTAAACACGTTATAAATTAGGGAGGAGAGAGAAATGCTGTATATTCGGCGTAAAAAAAATTCGACATAACAGAGTTGTTACTATTAAAGTCTGCTTAACAACGACTTAACATCGCTAGTTTTACAACGAAGAAACGACGAAACAATATACAACAAATCAGAGACAAAGTTATTTACAAAAATTAGGAACAAAATTATTTACAACAAATTAGGAACGAAATATTTTACAACGATTTTGAGACGCATAGCCTTACGACGAATTGAAGATAAAATTTATTAACTTTTTCTTACAAATAAAAATTAATTTAGTAAATAATTTTTGACTTCATAAAAATTTAAAAACGAATAATTTAATATTTTTAAAACATTAAACTTGTTTTTACAAAAATATTAGATATTAAAATATAAAATAATTACAATAAAAAATAAATCATCGGATAAGTTTGTCTAATAAATTTGCACTACAGTCATCTTGATCCTCCGTTAATCTTTGATTCAAATCGACATTCTCGTTGGTCAATGTCCGAATCTCGAGGTTCTGACATCTACGCTCTAATGCCTCCATCGCATGCGGATTGCCTGCAACCTAGATATCAAACATGAAATCCATTGCTGCAAACTTCTTAACCATTGATCGCTGTAGCTGTGCAATCTACTCGGTATGCATAGCCGTCAATTTAGCACGGTTAGAAGTTTCCCCTTTCCAAGACAAAGTGACTCTCGGGACATCTTGTTAACTATATTTATTAGTAAGAATTAATTTAAAAATAAAATTAAATAAATGACTTAATAATATAATAAATACTTAATAATATACATTAACTACATACCTGTTTAAAATTTTTGTCAACTTCTAAAGTAGTTAACACTACATGAGTACCATCAGGGATTTTCTCGAAAAGTTGAGCCTGACGCTTTTGGATCGCAGCTACAAAGTTGTTGTGCAGCTTCTCCGATCTAGCAGTAGCAAAAACACTGGACTTCTTCTTATGAGTCCGCTCGAACAAATCTGGAAGAGAAGGAACATGTTCCGTCTCTTTAGCCTAAAAATTGTAAAACTTATATAGTTAAATATCAAATTAATGAAAAATGAATTAATTAAATATTCCAAGAAGTAGAACACTGAGCAGACTTCTTCACTGAATGAGGGTCTCCCCAATAATGCTTCAGCCCCTACCAAACTGTGGTCGCCATGAAGCAAGGTTTGCTGTCGTCTCCCTTGACATCTCAATTAGTCTTCCAGTCCGAAACGGTATTAGAAATCTGACCTTCTTGTTGAACTCATGCTTTACAGTCTCGGTGATGGACACATCCCAATTCCAGCGTTGCTATCAAAAAATTGAATTAATATAAATTTATTAAATAAATATTAAAAAATAGAAATAGTTAAAATTAGTTGATAAATAATTACCGCAAAAATTTTAAACCAAGTAATGCGAATATAGAGTGGGGTCAATGTCCAATTCGGAGTCGGCACGACAAAGTAGCTCTTGATGCAATCTGTAATGCTTTGCCCCACTTTGCTATCAACACCAAACCTGAAACTCATAAAACAAATAAAAGTAAATATACAATTTCAATTAATTTTAATTTAAATAAATGATTCCATACAATTTCAGTTCGGACAAATTTCATATTCTTACACTTCCGACAAGAACAGAACATCTTACCCGATTCAAGCGTGAGTTTGGTTCAACTTGCTTGTTACATGAATATTTCTAGCCCATTCATATACTTCTTCATCAACATTCCGGTAGCATCTCTATGCATATACATCCAGTTCTGTAACTCGAATAAATGACCACCAGAGACATTTTTTTTCAAAAACCTTATTTTCTCAAAAATGTTTATTTGTTGTTTGAGTTGTGATTTATGAAGACACCACACCCATTTATATAGGTAAAAATTTAACAATAGCTTTAGAACATCATTATTTTCAATGATCTAAAACAAAATTACAAGTAACTTACAACATATTTTTGAGTTGTAAAAAAAAACAAGTATGCACAACAAAAACGTTTGTACCTAACTTCAAACTTCGCCTTTAATTCATTGTAATTTAGTTTCGTTGTAACCATCTTGCTATATATAGATGTTCTTTCAGCTAATGAGTAGAAAATCTATTTCTTCGTAAAAGTATTGCTATCTAGAGACGTGTTTACGACGAATCACTAAAAAGATGTCAATATGTTGTGAATTCATTGTAACTTTACAAAAATTTTACAATGATGCGTTTCGACGTAACTTTAAAAATATTTTATGACGAATCCTATGTTCACCGTAAAGACATTTGCAATTCGTCCCTTATTCACAACGTCCCCAAAACGTCATAAATTGACGTTAAAAACTCCCGTTCTCTTGTAGTGTGATTGATTTGATAGGAAGGTCTGTTTGGCAAGGAAGCTCCTGGCACAAAATCAATTTGATACTCTATTCCCCTTATAGGTGGCAGACTACTAGTGATCTTGTAATACCCCACTTCCGATGCTGACAGACAACATGTTATTATGGTCTTGCCAAAAATACATTTTTTGAAAAATCAGTCAACACCAAAATTCTTGTTCAAAAATCTTGGATAAAAAGAAAATAAAGAGGGGTGAGTAATGAATTACTCAGTGAGGAGATCATCTCTGCCTCACTGAAACACAATAACATTGTCCTAACTAACACATCGTCTATTCAAAAGTATAGAATCAAACAACACGCATGTAATTTATCTTTTTACGACAACCTATAACACCAAAAAAAAATCTACTTGCTTATAGCCAACTATTAACACATAAGAATTGGTTCAACCATCTTCTCTCTGATGAATCCAGAACCCTTTTTATCGGGAGACTACATCTAGTAGCATAATCCTCCCTGATTCGTCAGCGGTTTATGTGCTGTAGAGAACCTGTCGGTCATCTCCAGTCCAACAATCTCTTTCTTAAGGAAGACAAAGACCAATACCTTAGATCCTTCCGAAGACCCTTTCGTATGGAAGAAAACATCCAGTAGTTTCGATCATTCCATACACTCATTCCTATGGAAGAGAACGTCCAGTAGTTTCGAACCTTCCATATTCCAACTTAAAGAGATTCCTATGGAAGACAACGTCTAGTAGATTCGATCCTTCCATAGAATCTTTTCTTTCATATATTTTTATTCTACTTGTAATATATATTCTATAACATTCGATTACTTATTATTAATCAACACTAATCAAACATATTAATATATATATATATATATTTTAAAATATAATAACAAGCAACAATCATATGTTCAACTCTAAACTAATGAACTTTAGAAGCATAACATAGAAAGGTGAAATTGCATCTCCACAGATCCCAAAGCTCACCTTAATTGGCTGGTAACTGACTAGAAAAACGCCGCAAAAAGTAGAATTAAACACAATCATGCAGATAACTTCTTGCACAAGCAAGAGACACAAATTGGGGTTCTTCTGTCACAAAACAGATGATACTTGCAAAGGAAGCAACACATTTACAGAACATATCTTCCCTAGATTTGATGGTCCCGTTGGTTTCCTGGATATGTCCTCTATCCAAGTAAAGCTTCGATCTAGCCTTCCTTGCTTTGATCTATTCAGAATTCGTCTCTAAACAAGCCAAGTCGAACACAGATTTTAAAAAGAACCCAAAATTTTTCTTAAGTCTGAAACTGAAACTAACTTTTTTTCCTCTTACTTTAATCTACTTGTGACTTCCTTAATTCAACTCTGATTGACAAACGGTTTGTGGCTACATATTTCTTAGAGAGAGATCTTTTTAACCATATAAAGATCATGATCAGAGAATCAGGAATCGAATAGTTATGAACCCCGAAAGTAAGCCAAACATATATCTTTCTGAAACAACAATCAATTTTGACATCTTACCTTAGACTGATTCCACTTTGGATACGAATTCTTGAGAGCAAGATATTTCCAAAAATGTGAAAAACTTGATGAACGGATCAGTAACCCAAAAGTTATAGCTCCCAAAAATAGGCTGTTCAGACTGGTTTCCTTACCAGTTTGAAGCTTTGGTGGTTGGATGTACAAATTCCGACGACAAAATGGTGGTTGGATGTACAAATTCCGACGACAAAATGGTGGGTTCAGGGTTCAAGGTTGCAACATTCTTAAAGGAAAAAGCACAGAGTCAGCGTGGAAATAAGTGGGAATAGGCGAGATATGAGTTAGGTTAGGTATAAGGTAAAGTTGACTTACTCTTTCCTTATTTTTCTCAACAAGATTTATCTTCAAGTTCAAACTCAAATTATTGTCTTATTGGGCTTATGAGCCACAAAATTGAGTTTCCAAACTCAAAATATGGATCTCACAGATCTCCTCTAGAAATACATCTTCAAATTCCTGTAAAAGAGAATTATTTTGCTCGAGAGAACCAGCTCAAAGTTATTCATACTAGATAAAAACTCTTTGAAAACAAATAGAAGCATATGACAATCTATGGTGAGCGTATGCCTCACGAGTTGAGCGTTAGCTTAAAAGTTAGTTAGCTTTCGAACCTTTCCTCGTGAATCTACTAATTTTTTGTTGTTGTAGCTGATCCTGATAGACTTCTTGAGGAATAAGAGGTATAAGAGTAGTCTTGTAGCCTTTATACTTAATGTTAATTAGTGAATCCATCATGGATGACTCTTTTATCAGATTGCCATGGACATCCCAAAAGGATATGTCCAACCTCCATTGGTAACACATAACACAAGACATCATCCTCATATTTACCAATAGAAATTGACACCAAAACCTGTCTGGTTACTTTCATTTCCCCTTGTTCACTCACCATTGCAGTTTGTAGGGTGTTGGGTGCTTCTCAACCTTAAGGCCTAGCTTTTTAACCATGGTTTCACTTGCTACTTTAGTACAATTACCTCCATCAATGATTAAATTGCAGATTTTCCTTGAACTATACACCTTGAATGAAACAGATTTTCCCTTTGCTTTTGTTCTTTAGACTTGACATTAAGATTGAGAGCTCATCTTGCAACCAACAAATCACTTTTCAAGTGTAAAGCCCCATAGTCCTCACCTAAATTTGGTGTAGAAGGATGTCATCTATAGACTCGTACTTTCCATTAAGCATTATAACCATAACTCATTGGTTGGGACAAGCATTAACACAACGTCCTATGTCTTGGCATTTGAAACACCTAACATCTCTGGCTCTAGACCATACTTCCATCTATTCCTTTGTATTGAAGGCTTCAGTTACGAATTTACTCTCTTCTTTGGTAGGATTAAGCTTGGGAACATCTCTTACTATGTTATCTCGTGCATAGCTCGAGTGAGTGCTATTAGATCCCTGTCCATAATCACCTCGAGTGCTTTCTCTTCACTTGAGTTGTTGCTCAAAAAGAACAGCCATATGGAGCATATCCTCAATTTCAACATAGTATTCTATCTCTACTCTATCTTCTAGTTCCCTGTTAAGACGAGCCAAGAATCTAGTCATGGTGACTTCACTATCCTCGATGATATCAGCTTAGAGCATGAGTATCTCCATCTCTTGATAATAGTCCTCAACAGAACAATTTCATTGAGATATACTCCTAAGTTTTTGATGCAAATCTCTATGGTAATGCATTGGCACAAACCATTTCCTCATTTTAACTTTCATTTCTTTCCATGTGCTGATTGGAAAATCTCTAATTTCTTCTGCGAGTGATTATAAGTTGATCCCACTAGCTCAATGCATAATATGAGGATTCAATAGCAGCAACTTGAACTTAATTCTCTTCAGCATAATGCTGATAGTTGAATACCATCTCAATCTTTGTCTTCAAAAACAAGTATTCGTCAAGATTATTCCTTCCTTGGAATGATGGAATTCTGATCTTTAAGCCTTTAAGATTCTCAAGCATACGATTGGGTACTTTTTTCTTCTTCTTTATACTATGACTTCTTTTAGATGCATCACTCTTGTTTCCATGGTACTCATCAGCCTTATCATCATGGCCAGAAAGTGTGTTATCACACTTTGAGTGGTTTGCTTCCTTATCCGAATCTATTTTCCCTTGATCTGTTGCACTCTTTCTGTATTCTCTTTATGATTTATCTTGATTAAAGTGTGTTGGTGTCTTATTGACTCCCTCAGTTTGCATATCTTGTTTTAAAGCCTCAAATCTCTAAAGCATTTGGTCATCAAACATTTTCTCCACACTGGCTGTTATAGCTTCAATCAGGAGCTTATTGTTGATTCTTTGAAATGTTTCATCTTCATTTTTAGCCATGTTTCCTAAAGGTTAAGAAAGAAAATTTTGTAAAAAGTTCATAGCAAACTGGCAGTAAAAAAAATTTACTTGCACAAGTCAAACAAACAACTTCCAAGAGTGCATTAATGGTTAAAACAAGTTTCTATGAAGTAGTTATTGTAGGAAATGTTTCAAGACTACAATTAATGACAAACAACTCTCTACTTCAAGGAATAGGAAAGGTTCACTAGTTTGAATGCTCACGGAAATAGTTAGTAACTACATATCTAAACTTCTATTAAGTTTTTCACAAGATTAAGTATAAGAAGAAGAATAGACATTTCACATGAATGTAAGTACAAAGATATAACAACTTAGGGATTCAGTTGCACAAATGACAAGATGCAGGTTTCTAACGATTTCAAGCAGTCAGAACACATTTCTAGTTACAGGAGTGCTAAATCTAGCAAAGTTGAAGAGTCTCGAAGGTCTAGAACCCAAAAAATCAAAATAAACACATAACTAACACAAACACCTTTTCTTACACTTTTTTAAAATGGAGAATAGATAGATTGAGAAAATGAGTGAAGGAAAAAGAAAAGGATATAAATAATAAAGATTTTTGAAAACTCAACTTCTGAAGTGGCTATAATACCACTTGATACAATCCTCGACATATCAAACGCTTCAGACGGAGATGGAAGATAGATTCGGCTCAAAGGGTCTCGACTGAGGCCTTCTAAGCTTAACGGTGGATCGACTAGTCATGCGAAGGATATGGAAGGCCCTCAATATTCCGGTTGTATTTGGATATTACGCACCAAAAAGATGAACAAGTTTCAGAAAGAGTTTTTTGAATGAAAAGTTGTTAAGTTTGCAAAAGAGGCTACAATCAGTTTATATAGGAACTTGGCCGAAAACTGTAGGGAAAAGAAGAGATGGGCCGAGTTCGGGATTCAAAAAATGGGCCATAATGTAGTGTAATTCCTAATGTTTTGTTACACATCTTAAGAGAAAACCCAATAGGACAAAACCACCTAAGGGAAAAAGTACAAATGAGGTTGTACACCAATTTCTTGAATACAACTCAAAACCATGGTGGTCTGAGTTGTGCCTTCTTCTTCTTGATTCTTGATAAAGAGCTTGCTTTGTGATCTCGTCATTGGTCCAACATGTATGTGCAAGATCTCTTCCTCCTTCAGCTCCATAGCTTTACTCGGGCTGCTGGTTGTCAAGGTCAAGTGAGCTCCTCAGGTGTTGTACTTGAGCTACTGTCTGAGATTGGTTGTTGAATGTAGTCTTCCTAGCTAGCCATGATCATATCACTCAATTTATTCTAGAACAGATGGATGATACTATGGTGGATGGGAAGAAAGTTGTTTATAATGATGAAGTTGAAGAGGATTTCTTAGAGGCTGAACAGGCTTAGAAAGAAGCCGAGGAGACCAAAGATTCAGATGAATCAAGACTAGGCTGGGAGTCAACAAAGGCAAAAAATGTGGCAAGCTGCCAGTTTTCCTTTCCGCAGAGGATGAAAAACAACAATGATTCTTCAGAGAGCAAGTACTCGCAAACGTAATATGCAAGTCTTTATATCTCCCAAGAAAAGGACCATAGGGGTCAACTAAGTTTTTGGAGGTGAACCAATCTCTTTGACCGAGGGAGAGAATCTAGTTTAAGAGTTGTTTTTTAATAATTATTATTATTAATGAAAGTTAAAGTTGGAATGTCCAGGAATTTCAAGTTATGTAACTTTGAAATTTTAAGAAATTTATGGACAAATAATAAACTTGATTTTTATGTGAAACAAAGTAAGATCCTAATTAAATACAAAATCTATAAGCACATCTTGGTCATTCACATCTAATAATTATGAATCTTTTTGGAACAATTGGTGGGTTTTTTATTTTCCATAATCATGAGTATGATGTGACTCTGCTTCAAGAATAATAGAATTATTGATATTGAAGCTAAGGTTAATAGTCAAAAGATTTTATTGTCATATATTTATGGTGATTCGGTTTTGCATAAACGAGAAAAGGTCAGAGAGAGATTAACAATGTTTGTTTTAAGTAGGAGTGATCTTTGGTTTTTGAAATGCGATTTCAATGAAGTAACATGAAATCATGGGATGACAGGAAGAACAATAAGGAGTGCAAATTCTTTTGTACTTTTCAATAACATGATTAATTAATGTGGATTAATAGAAAATCCATGTGTGGGAAACACATGGTCTTGGAGAGGTGTGAGACATAACTCAGTGGTCAGATGTAAATTAGATGCACCATATGTTTGTGAAAATTGGTAATTGTTTTTCTCACATTGCAATGTTAATTATTTGGAAAATATTGTATTAGATCATAGACCAATATTTGCCAAAATGGAACAATGATTTATGAAGAAAAAAACAATTTTGCTTTGATAAACGTTGGATTGGTAAACCGGGGTTGGTAAAAGTTGTATCAAGAAGTTGGAAAAGTACATCAAGAATTGGTATTCCTAACTTAGCGGATAAAATTAAAAGATGTAGGGGAGAGATCTTTTGATGGCGCAAATGCGGTGTTCCATCCGGAAAAGAGAAATTAATGAACTTCAGAGGAAATTAGATCAATATAGAATGATGATAACAAATTTGTCATGGAGATCTCTGAAGTTTCATACCAATTATATCAAGTTTTTAGAGAGGAAAATTTATTGGAAGCAGATGATTAAAAGAAGGAGATGATAATACAAAAAATATTTGACGCCCAAACGAGGGTTAAGAAGGCAAAAACAAGATTTCATGATTAATAGATTACAATGGCTCCTGGATTATTTATGAGTCATAAGGAGGCTATCAGTTAGTTTACATCAAATATTTTGAGGAGTTACTTAATTCTAATGCATATTTTGATTTCTCAAAGGCTCTTAAAGGAGTCCCTATACTGATTACTCTGTAGATTAATGATATTATAATGTCTTCGATTTCAAAAGAAGAGGTCTGAAATGTTATATATATGATGCATCTGGAGAAAATGCTAGGACCAGATGGGGATGTTTAGTTTATTATTTAGAAAATTTGGGCCACTATTAAGTCTAATTTGTTTAACTTAATTGATGGTTTGATGAAATTTTGTTATTTTGACCTGAGATCAAATGAGATAAATGTTTGTTTAATGTGGTGTATAAGATATATGATGTACTGTTTTTCTAATTAATGTCAACCAACAAGAAATTTAGTTTGCCATCACGGACTAAGACAAAGTGATCCTCTATCACCCTATATATTTATTTTAAGCATAGAGGTACTAATCTCCAATCTTAAGAAGGAAGAAAAGAGTAAGGTGATCGGTGGTTTGAGGATTGCAAGAGGATATCATGCAGTATCGCACTTGCTATGTGTCGATGACTCTCTATTATTTTTGTAAAGTTGATGTTTCCAAAGCTGAATCTATTTCTACGGATCTTGAAGATACATGAAGCTACTTTCGGCCAATAAATAAACTGTCCAAAATCATTCATTCCATTTGGACATAAACAGGGATGTCGAACGGTCTGGCCAGCATCCAGCAGGCTTAATTCCGCAGGTTGGATTTTATTTTGTGAACCGCAACGGGACAGCCCACTTAATCCGCAAACCAAATACTAATGTCCAGGCCCTGTCCATTAACATCAGCGGACAAACGGGCTAGCCTGAGAGTTTTTTATTTAAACCTTAAAAGTTAAAAGATGGGACTCGAGCCCGCGTTTCTGGTAGAAGAAAAGGTGACTACAACCACTGAGGTACAAACAATTCACTGCACAATCATTTCATCTAAATGTATTTAAATATAGTTCGAGTTTTGAAGATGATTTTGTAATTACGCTTTGCGAATCTGTTTTGTTTGTAGTTCAGTGAATTATTCACTTACAACTTAATTTGTTGAAATTTTATGGATTAGTTTTTGATAATATCGTAAGTTTATGTTTGTTTTCTTACTTTGAGTTTATTCTTAAGAAAATTATAACAATATATCTAATTTATTTCACCAAATAAAAAGTAAACTAAAGTATCCAAAACCCTCAAAAAAAAGCTAAAGCAAAAAACTAAGAGCATAATATAACCAAATAATTTAAAGTAAACGTAACTGAAAACCTTAAAAAATGTCAAATTGCAACATAATTTTTATAGATCTAAATCATATCCTCAACAATTGATTGGAAATAAGGTAGTGTTGCATCTTCACCATCATCTTCTCCATTTTCTTCTGAGTAACAGATTAATTCAAAATTTTTGAATGCCATAAACTTAAAACTCATCAAAAATCGTATTCGTATCATTTATATAAGCTTCAAAACTTTTTAACCAATTGCAACTTCATATTAGTGCTTGAACGTTCTTTGGGAGAAAACAACTTCTGTACTTGTTCAAAACTCAAACTCCAATACTAAAAGATGATCATGAAGCTACTGTCGTGATTAGAATACTAAGAAAATCACAAGCCATAAAAGCTAATACTCCATATCATTGAGAGCTATCTTTCTAATACTTCAAAATATCCAAACTCTCAAAAGTCTGTGTATCTAACGTTGGTTTGTCTAGATATATCTCCAAAGAGGACTTTCCACTAACAACATTAGCTTTCGAAAAGCAAAAAATTCCTATTAACAAAAATAATTGATGTTAATGAAAATCATTAAAAGAAAAGCATATAAGTAATCATTAAAAGAAATGATTAGAATAATACGTAACTAACAACATCATTTAAAAGATCAAAACAAACTAAAAAGAAAAGCATATCAGTTACGTATGTAAGTGCATAAAAAGAAAAGTATATAATATTACAGCATCGAATCAATACTTTTATGATGGAATTTCAAATTGATATAAGTTACATAAGTGCTAAGAAGAATTACATTTCTAAATAATATAAGTTACGTAAGTGTTACATTCCAAATTGATATAAGTTATGTAAGTGCTAAAAAGAGTCTTATCACAAAAGTTTTTATCAAATTATTTTGTAGGTAGTGTGAGTTTGAAGAGGATGTTAATAAAAATTAAAGACATAAAAACACTTACATCATAGTTGGTGATGTTTCCACTTTGATTTCCCCCATTATTTCAAATATTTTCTCATGTTTCCGAAGGTGTTGGTGTCGACCTTGTTCTCATATGCTTCAAAAGTGTTTGAAGTTTCTCATGTAAGTACTTCAACTTCTCTTTGGCTGAACTCATGTCAAGATTTTTGAAACAAAACTCAGCAAGCATCAATTTCAGCCTTGGATCAAACACGGAAGTCATTGCAAGAATCTCAATATATTCTTCCCAATACTTATCAAACTTTTCTTTCATAAGGATGATCATTCCTCTTATAATCTCATCAGCATTAGTCACACCCATTCCTCGTCTGTAGGAAAAAACTTGTAATTCTTGGAATCAATGACTTTGAGATTAAAAAAAGCAGGTTGATACTTCAGAGCCCTATTAAGCATCTTATATGTAGAATTTCATCGAGTTGGCACATCTAGCACCAAACTAGCCTTCAATTTGATGCCAACAGTTTCCACACACTTTTCAAATAAATTCTCACTAGATTCAGAAGCTTTAATGTACTTAATACTTTCTCTGATTTTATGCACAAAATCATCAATCACTTTCAGCCCGTCCTGCACAATGAGATTGAGAATATGTGCTGAACATGTGACATGTAAAAATTCTCCTTTGCACATCAAATCATTCCTCAAACGCAGTTGCGACTTGACAATTTCTAGCATTGCATCATTATTAGTAGCATTGTCTAGAGTCACTGCAAACACTTTCTTATCAATTCCCCAATCACTCCATATCTCAAGAAGCTCCATCACTTTGTGCATACTTGTATGTGGAGAAGGTAAAGCACAAAATCCTAGAATCTTATTTTGCAATTTCCATTCATGATCATCATAATGTGCTGTCAAACACATATACCCCTCTTGAGTAATAGCAGTCCACAAATCAGAAGTAAAACAAATTGTTCATGGGAGACTAGCTAATTCCCTTTTTAGCTTACCTGGCTCGTTCTCAAAGAATCTGTAAACATTTGCACCAGCTGTGTTTCAACTAATAAACTTCACATCAGCATTCAAATACTTCCATACTAATATAACTCTCTCGTACTCAACATAAGCAAATGGAAGATCATGCTGAATAATACACTTAGCAACCATTTTACGGAAAACCATATGGTCTATCTCCCTAGCTTTCTATTTTGCTTCTGCATTCATCATCGTTTGACCAACATCACCATCCTTAGGCTTACTCCTATATTTCTGAATATGACGCCTATAACAATTTGTACCATTTTTGTGTGAGTTATAGGCATTGTCCATCTTGCAATGTATACATTAGGCTCTCTGCTCACTTTTCCCCGAACTATCAACCTTACTAATAAGGATGAAGTCTTCCCACACTATTGAGTATTTTTTTCTCTTTTTTTTCTCTGACACCTTTCCTTTATCATCATCATCATCATCACTAGCAACATCATTTAGATCCACATCAAATGGTCTTTTATCTTTCGGAGGTTGAGATGACCCTGCTTCATCAAACCTCTCGTTTTTATTTTTAGCATTTAGAGAAGCGATAAGTCTTTAAGATTCATCATCAACAAAAATTTTCTTGTAAGGATCCTGTGAATCCTATCAATAATGATACAATTAACTATTAATGAATAAATACTGAGAATGATACTCTTAGAAAGTTTAAAATAAGGATGAAAAATGTTATTAAAAAGTACTGATCACAATTTGCAAGAGAACAAAGGAAACTACTAAGTAAGATACCACTAACTTGGTAACATAGAAACACATTTACCATTACTTTATTAAAACAACTTGATCAAACAACGTATGATCATTACTTTATTGAAAAAAGTATGATCATGAACATGAGAATGTTAAAGTTTGATAAACTTACAAACGTAAGACTTAATTTTGTTTTGTTTAATCATAATCACAATGTAAAAGTGTAAAACAGAGAAACAAAGAGCTAAGACCATATTTACCATTACATATTTCTTGTATTGTTAGTGACTAGAACAGGTTTTGATCTACTGCTAAATAATGAAAGTAAATTTTTGTTTCTCTATGTTTGTCGTCGTCTCTTGTATTGCGCCTTTGACGGCAGAATCAGGTTAAAAAGAATAATTAGGTTAAGTTTAGGTTACAAAGAATTTCAAAAAATATTAATTCAAAGTTTCCATAATAATAATCTGTAAATTTACCTATTCTCATCTTTTGTCGCTAATCCAAACTTTCTCATATTTTAAAACTATAAAAATGAATGTTTTGAAACATAGAAAGTTTAAGATCATAACCTCAATATATATACTGCGTAAAATCAATATTTGATATAAATCAGAACAAGCTAAGTGTTATAAATTGAAAATCTATAGAACAACCATTGAAGTTAAGTTAAATCATTAAACTTACCTCCAAAATGTAACGAGCGATCTAGATTTCAGCACTGGTCGAGATACCAACAGAAGTACCCACTTGGAACGTCCATTGTCTCAACATAAAGATTTGGTGATCAGTAACTTATGCAAAAGATTAAATTTATAAGATCATAATTGAATATCCAAATAGATAAAAGATCAAAGCTTGGTTGCCAAAATTACCTGACCAGGCATGACTTCTCCATTGATACCAATAATGTTGATTCCAACATATAAGCAAGCCTTATAGTGAGAATCAAAAATGTCTCTCCCAAAAGATTTGTCAGCTCCAATACCACAATAGCGATAATATCATTACAGAACACGTCAAAAACAAGTAAGCATCTATATTTGGTTCGATAAATGCATTCATAAATTTCAGTATTGTAACCGCATTAACCTGTAAAATGGTTTCTTGTAATGATAAAACAAATTGTTAGGTCAACAAATAGAACAATGATGAAAACTTTACCAGTTCCAATTAATCTAAACCTGAAGGAATCTCTAGTGTTCAACATGCTTAGAAACAAAGATTTACAAAACATGATGAACCAATCTTCAAAAATTTCTAATAGCTGACGCTCGATGCTCTTGTATCAATTAATTCAAATAAGTGGAAATAATCGAACTTTGATTCTGTCAAAAACCATGGAAATTTGACTTTTTAAAAAATACCTAAATACACTTGTTTGTTACAATCTCTGCAAATAGAATCAATGAATTGAACATAATAAACAACTGAGGCTTACCAAATATGCGCCCATCGATCAATTCTTCTGTAAAACGTGACTCCTCTATACTGTGAACTCCATGACCTAGGTTTTCTCCTACTTTTATTTGTCTGAGCCAAACTTGGCACCGGAGCCAGAGCCAGAGCACCAAATTTTTTCACTCTGTAGCCGAACCACTCAAAGCATCAAAGGAGAGATTGATCCAATTTTAGAATTTTTGACTTTTACAGGTGATCCGAAAACCTGTCGCGGGTTCCATCCATTAACCTGCAGCCCATACCGATTTTGACCCGTGAGATCCTCTTATTAATGGACATAAATTATAATGTCTAGGCCCGCGTCCAGTAAGGCTTATCGGGCCAGACCCGCAGGCACATAGCCCGTTTGACACCCCTAGACATACTATAAAATCAGAGGACAAAGTAGAGATTCAACATAATTTAGGAATCTCTAATTTGGGTGGTATGTGTGCCTATTTAGGCCTACCAAAAAGCCTTGATGGATCTAAGAGTAAGATTTTTGGTTTTATTAAAATAAAACTCGAGGAGAGATATCAAGTTGGTCAACAAAATTACTCTCAAAAGAGAACGGAGTTTTTCATAAATTCGATTCCTATAGCATTACCTACATTTGTAATGTTTTATTATAGGTTGCCAAAATCCACTATTATTTCTGTAAATACGGTTACTGCAGATTTTTGGTGGAAAAATAATAGTGAATCAAGAGGAATGTATTAGAATAAGTGAGAGAAATTATGTAAAATAAATCACAAGGGGTCTTGGTGTACATAGAAGAACTTAAGACTCCTTTTTGGAAAAACAGTTATGGGGGCTCTTGGATTTCCGAGACTCTATATTCTCACAAATCTTTATAAGTTGATATTACAAGGATTTTAATTCTTTAATACCATCGAGGTCATATTCCTATTTCTACAATTGGAGAAGCACTATTTCAGTTAGAGATTTGGTTGGTAAATAATTCATCAAACGAATTAGAAATGGACGATCAACTTTGGTATAGCATGATCCATGGATTCTAGGAATTAACCCTAGGCATGCAATATGTAGGGGATCAGACATATAGCCAGAACTCACAGTTGATTAATTAATTGATCATTCCATTAAATCATATGGAATAGTCCTTATTAGACAATTAGTGGAACTTAAAGATGTTTTTTTGATTATGGGTATTTGACTCCCAAATCTTGATAAACCAAATACCTTTGGTTGATACTTTAACAAAGTGAGTAAATATACCATTAAGTCAAGATATAAAATTACAACATCAATTGATGAGGATAAGAAAGTGAGATATGGACCCACAATTAAGGACTTATAGGTGAATATATGAAAATTTCCATGCTCATTTAAAATCAAACATTTCTTTTGGCTAGTGGAGTCGGTTGTCTTCTGGTTAAAGTTAGTTTACAAAATCGGGATGTCATGCTCGATGTGGAGAAAAAAGAGACTATAAATCACACTCTTTTTGAATGTTTAGTAGCACTACAAGTTTGTGCTTTATCTAATATTCTGTTTGGTATAAGAATATTTTCTAAATCATAAATTTTCTCTAATTTGGACTTCCTATTATGGCGGATCCCATATTTGAAAGAGTCTAAGATTTATCCATAGATTATGTGAAATTATTTGGAAGACCAGTAATGAGAACATTTATTCCAATATAAATAGAGCCCATGAGGAGGTATGACAAACTGTTCTTTCTGAAGCAGAGGCTTGGTTACAAGCTTAATCCTCAAGGGAATCCTCAAGGGAGAGCGAGATCTTAGGCCCACCAAAAGATTGCCAAACACAACAAATAGGTTATGGCAAGAGATATTCTTTCCAAGGACCGGAGACAAGAGGTTCACTGGGTATTAATGTTTCATAGACGGATCTTGTAAGGATTAAAAGTATTTTTTCAAGATTTGGTTGGTATTGCTTCTCATATTCGATGAATGGAGCTTGCATGAGAGCTATAGGTGTGTTTTGATGTATATCATCTCTACATACAGAGTTTGAAGTAATTCTTTGGGCTATAGAATCCCTATTAGGTGTAGGGATTTTGGAGGTCATATGCGAAATAGACTATTTGGGATCTTTGAAATGGTGTTTTGTCTTGAAGATTAGGTAGCGTTTTCACAGTAGCTAGAGGAATTTAACAAAGTTTCAAACCCTTTCTCTCATTCCCTTCGGTAGGTTTCAAAATCTCTCAAAATAAAATTGATAGATTAGCTCATAGTGTTTGAAATCTTTCAAGAAATTGTACTTATGTTACATTTTTGTGTCATTTTTTGCCAACAATTGGTTTGACAATACCTTATTCATAGTCTTAATCCACAGCCTAAATTTTCTTTTTAATCTACAACCGTAGTAGAGAAGAATCGAACTGGAATCGATGGCTGAATCATTAATATATATTATATAATTAATAAAATAAAATAATCTTCAGGTTTCCGAGCTTACATTAGTATATATAACTAACTATATACAAATTATAAGTTCTCGGAAAAAAAGAAAAAAAGAAAAGGAAAACGTAAACCACTTAATGATTTCTAGTTTTCCACCATCCTAAACTATTTGAAAAAATCATTAAAAAAAAGAAAAGAAAATATCGGTGACATTTTATCCAACTTCTGTCTTCCGTCGAGCGGAGAAATAACCTAATAACGGTCACCGTCGAAGAGGAGCGACGATGAATAACTCCACCAAACTCCTCTCTCTCTTCTCTCCTCCCCCTCCTCTTTACCTCCTCCGTGGCTTATACATCATCCGTATAACTAATCTCCGCCGTTTCCACTGCCGGGGTTTTGCTCCTTCCTCTGTTGGCTCTATCAATCGCCGTTCTCTCAGTCGACTTGTCTCATTGCCGCCGATTATTCCCAATTTCCCAATCGGGCGATTCTACACTCACCGAGCCCATGTCTCCGCAGCCGAGTTTGCTTCTTCTTATCACCACCAGTTGCCTGAATGGACAGAGCTACTCCATTCTCTCTCTGAAGCTGGTTACTTCTCAGATTCTGTCTCTATTTCCGGTTACGAGAACGAATTCCTTCCCGGCTTTCCAGACGAACTCCTTCGTCCAGCTCTCGCTTGCTTAGCTCTAGCTCGCGATCGACCAGAATTACTTGAGTATTCTAACTGCAATTTTTTCTTTAGTGGGTTTTGTTTTCTCCTTGATTTGATTCCCAATCTTAGTTTTCTATTATTTTCTAAATGTTAATGACATTAGAATGCTTTCGAGGAGAGACGTCGAAGTGGTAGTAGAATATGGGAAGCCATTCATATTTAAAACAGGTCCAGATTCACTCAATAAGATGAGTCTTTACTTAAGAAGTCGTCAGGGGATTGGTAAGGTAGGTTCCATCTGTCTAATCCTTCCATGAGTTACAAAGTTATGTCTAACTTTAGTTCAATGGTGATTCTCCAATTTTTTTATCTTTTGTGTTTCATTTTAGATACTAGATATACATAAGGCGAGTACTGTCGATTTGATGAGGCTTCTTTTGAGCTATGTTGTGGATATTGTTTCTTCTGAGGTGAGCAAGCACCACCACAACCAAGAGACTATGGAGTCATCGGTGCGAAGCCTCTTGAGTGATATAGCGAAGATGAGCTTCCGCACTCCTGAACTGAATGTTCAAGGTACAATGCAAAATCAGTTTTCAGATGTAAATGGACAAGCACTCGGGTCGTTTCAGAAACACATTGAGATGAAACGAGGTGACTGGATCTGCTCCAGGTATGAATTTGATAGATTTTTAGTAGTCTTTTGATACAAATCTATCTCTTCTGGCCTGTTGGTTTCCATTCTTCTATGTGCAATTTACCATAAAATAATCTTCAGGTTCGGAGTTGTAGAAAAACAACCTGTGTCGGTAGTATACAACTAACTATATACTAGTATTCTGATGGAAAGATTGTATCTTTAGAGTTAAGATGTCAATAAGATGTAGTTTTCGTCATTTCATCATCTTGTTGTTTAGGGAATCTAAATATGATATGGGAATTTGGTAAAACAGGTGCAGCGGCATGAACTTTGCGAGAAATATCAAATGCTTCCAGTGTGACGAAGCAAGGCCAAAGAGACACCTAACTGGTAGCGAATGGGAGTGTCCCCAGTAAGCAACCAAAATTTTCTTTTGCTGCCTTGTATTTAATACGATCACTATGAATAATGATGAGTTTATTTTTCCTTTCTTTCTTTGTTGTTTCACCCACCAGATGCGACTTTTATAATTACGGGAGAAATGTAGCTTGCTTAAGATGTGACTGCAAGCGACCCATGGACTTCTCACTCAATTCTGCTAACTCCGGTAATTCAACTAATCCTGAACTTGATAGAAGACTGGTTGAAAATGAAGAGAAAGCACAGAGGTGGTCTAGTAAAGTAGCACAGGTTGGTTCTGATGCAAACAGTGTTGATACAGTTAAAGATTTTCCAGAGATTATGCGCTTGAGGGAAAGTGTGAACAGATCTGTTGTTAGCATGAGAAAGACACCTCTTGAAAGAAAGTTGGCTAGTGCTGAGAACAGTGTAGATATAAATGTCAACTCGAATGGGAACAATGATAAGACTATGAGAAGTAAACCAAATAAGAGCTTGAATGAAATTCTTGGTTCTTCACCCTCTTCCGGGAGCTTAGAATCTTCTCAGGTAATAAACACTGATTTCGTCCCATTCGTGCCGCTACCTTCAGATATGTTTGCCAAAAAACCCGATAAGGAAGAAACACAAATAGGTCTGACAGACAACAACCACATGGATGGTGTCTCGGGCGACAATCAAAATGTCTATCAAGAAGAGGGCCAGTCAAATGCAAATCTCTCTAGCAAAGAAATAGAGGATGATAAAAAATCAGAGGAGCCTGCGAGGTGGTTCAAGAGGGTCACTGAACTACACAACGTTTCACATCTGGAAAGCACGGTACCGCAAGAGATTTCTTCTGAGAAAATGCCAATTCGGAAAGGAGAAAATCGGTTTGTAGTGAGTAGGAAGAAAGACCGTTCACTAACTAATCCAACGTACAAGAGACCACAAGATTCAGACTTTGTACCCTTTGTCCCTTTCCCACCTGACTATTTTGCCAAAGAGAAACAGCCCAAGAAAATTTTGGATACAATTCCGGCTCCGGCAACAGAAAGCGCTTCTCAGGTAGTAGAAGACAAACCAAAAGAAGCATCCAGCAATAGTCCTGGAACAATGCCGGGAAGGATTAGAAATGGAAAGAGCTTGGAGGGTTCATTAGTAAAGGAGCCTGACTTATTGGACATGTCAGAGGAAGCAAAAGCAGAGAGATGGTTTAAGCGAGTGGCTGAGATCAAAAACATATCAGAGCTAAGTGAGATCCCAGATGAAGATTTCCCGTCAATTATGCCGATGAGGAAAGGAGTGAATAGGTTTGTTGTCAGCAAGAGGAAGACTCCATTGGAACGGCGTTTAGCTTCTCAACGACATCGGAGAGATCCTCGGATCAACGAGTTTGATCCCTCCAGAAAAGGAGATGCATGACCTTTGTAGCATAACATTTTGGCGTAGTAAACCTTTTTTTTTTTTCTTTTCCCAAAAACGATCTATTAACAGGCAATCGATACTCAATTGGTAACTACATAATGGCCTATTTGCGTAATCTAACGATTCCATTGAAATTTTGCCAATTAGCATAATGTGCATAATAGCGTTTTATAATACCATTTTGCTGTTAGATTTTGCGGAAACATAAAGAGAATAAGAGAATTGGAGATTTGGAGAATGGAGATTAAGAGTTTGGAAGAGATTTAGATGAGATTTAGTAACCAAAGACATTTGGGAGATTAGTTGGTTATATGGCCGAGATTGAGAGAGAATAATGAAAAGGATGAGTTTATTTTTTTTAGCTTTGAAATGAGATTCATAGTGTATATATAGACAAACAAACCACAAAAACTACCTATACATACATATACACTTGCTTATACGAAATTACCTAAAATGGCCACATTTCAAACGGTTACAAGGGAAAAAAGGAGTTGCTTTTCCTCTTTGGTCATTTGTGGTCCAAACTCCATTCCTCTTAGTCTCCAACGGTCACATTTCTTAGGGCAACATGTGACTCTTTCTTGTTCATTTCTAACTTCATAGTTGCATCATAACCGAATATAACTCTCCTTTCTCTAGTTTCATTCGATTTCCTTATTCCATAATGAGCTTCTAACGGCTATATTGACCCAAGAGAGGTCATATGTTTATACTTGCTTCATACTTTATTCTTGAGTTCAGCTCCTTGCCTTGCAAGTCACTTCCGTGTGACTCCTCTTCCTTTTGTCACACTCCAACGGTCATATAGTATCATGACCCTGAATTTGCACATTATCGGAAGACCTTTTTTTTGCACATTACTTGAAACTTCTTCTCTTGATCTTTGGTGATGTCTTGATCTTCCGGTGACCTTAAGTTTTCACGGTGATAATTACCGTGAAACCCTGAATATGCATAATCCTGGATTTGCACATTCTAACACTCCCCCTCAAGCTTGAATCCTTAATGTGATTCATTAAGATCACGCTTGAAAGTTGTAACTTCCCACCTCATTAAAAACCTAAATGGAAAACCCGTTGAGATAAAACTGACAAAGGGAAAAAGAGTGTGGATCATGGTCACGGCTTGGAAACTTCAAGTCCAAGCAGCTTGGACACATTTAAGTCCAAGGGGCTGTCATAAACTCCATTGAGTTTGTTCCACCTTCTTCAAAATATGACACAAACTCCTTCGACTTTGGCTTCATTCTTGAAGACTCCCCCTCAATCTTGGACGGTAAGTCACACTAGAGGCCAAACTTGAAAGTGACACAACTTGAGAATCTCCCCCTCTCGGTCAACACTCCATATGAAACCATCTTCAATGGTACCATCTTCAACACATCCAATTTTGGCATTCCCTTAGCTTCAGCTCTTTGGTATGTCATGTCATGGATCATAATATCCTAGATAATACTCACAGGAAGCACACAACATTAGTTTATAAGAAAAATTAACAAAGGTTAAGATTCATACCTTTACATGTCCATTTTATTGAATTGGATCATGTAAGCTTTCTATCTTCACACATCAATGGACAAAGATAGATGGTTTTCTCATCCACGGCTTGGAATCCCCTCAGAGTCTGACCGTTGACCCATCTCGGCCTTTGAATTTCTGAGTCCGGCGTTGACTTTTCCAAAATGCCTTTCAAATGCATTTCTTTGGCCTTTCTTTGGCATTTCTCATCTTAAGTGACTTTTTGACCTCCTTTGAGTCCTCCAAGCCCCCTTTTGAGTTGCCTTAGCTCCAGCACTCTTAGCATCTTGGATGTATCAAATGCATATTCCTAGCAAAGATCTTATGAAACACACAAAGGTTAGTGTCATATAAATCATATGGACACTTCATACCTTCAAACTTCAACTTGATCACGGACAGGATAAGCACTTCCTCCGTGGATCATTTGGCTCCTTTGAGCCATGCATACTTGAGGCTTATGGCAAAGAAGATCCTTCTTGCATACACCACACTTCAACACTTATATCACACCTTAGACTTCTCACACAAGCCTTAGTGTGAACCACATCCCTCCACAACTTGTCTCTACAAGCTCTAGTAGAGATCACCAACGGATTTGGAAATGGAATCACTAGCTCTCTAAGCCATGATTCCTAGGGTTTTAGCACAATCCTAAGCTTCCTATTCCTTTGCTACTCTAAATGCTTTTAGCACCTATCCTTAGCTTAGGAAAAAACACAAGAGAAAGCCAAGAATCAATACCAAATGAGATTCAATGGTTTGAGATCTCATACCTTGGTACCAAACTTTTGGCACAAGATTTTGGTAGACTCTTCATGAAGAATAGGTTTGAGTTCATTTGAACTCCACACATGGATCCGCTTCATCAACACCATCTTGAGAAGCCATTCCATCACACCAACACTATGGAGCATCCTTCAGTATACTCTTCTTCTTCCTCCACATGGTTGCAATTGACTTGAGTCAACAACATCAAGATCATCCGCAACCAAGGGCAATAACTCGGTCCTTTCCATACAGAGATCAGCACCACACTTCTCCTCCTTAACACTAATTGATACAATAATCCACTCATTTCCATCTACTACTTGGGAATACTCAACCATGCTCCGAGTCACAACTTCATCAAAAGGTACAAGAGAATAATGAAGCATTTTTGACAATTGAGGGCTCCAAGGATTAGATGAAACCAACTATTGAATTTGAGTAATTAGGCTAGCAAAGAAAAGCAAAAGAGAGTATAAGAGAATAAATAGAGGAGGGTTTTAGAGATAGCCTATTTTGCTCCAAAGGTTGCTTGGATTCTTCAAGAACAAGTAAACGTCTTTTATCACACACAAGAGGACACACGCCTTTCCTTGTGAGCTGATACAACACCTTCTATCAGATCTTCACCACAGTACAAAGCTGGGTCCTTGAAGCTGAGGCCATTGGTTCTAACGTCCCACGCAAACAATGCTCCAAACAAGACACCTTGCGGCTTTGGTTGCCTTCCCCTCCATCACGGCTGGTCCTTACTCCCTCATGGAGATCTCCTAGCTACAATACAGAAGAGAGACACCAAAACTCACACACAAAATGTTAAATATCACAACAAGTTCAACAACTTTCAAGAAAACCGAAACCGAGAGCTTTGGGACAAATACAACTCCGTTCATCAATTTATCAAATTAAGGAGATGAATTCAACATGACTTTGAAACACTCTAGTTTGCAAGAATAGAGTAGATTTAGCCATGGTTCACGATTTTATTGCCTTGATCCAAACCACAAAAACACATCAAAAATATAATAGATTTTATGGTTATACACTTCACAAGAAGGAAAATCAACCCAAGGTTTTCACTTATACGGTTTGGACTCAATAAAACTGCTGAAAACTATCTTTCGAAATGAGTTTCTTCTCGCCAAAGGTTCAGCACAAAAAGACAAGACATTTTGAAATCCCTTTATCCGATGGATAAAACAAAACATTTTTGAAATTCAAAATTAAAATAATTTAGCTATCAATATAAGAGTGACTTAGAGATTAAAATGACATTTAAGGGAGAGAAAATAGTGTGAATAAGCCAAGTAAAATCGTGGTCTCAAGTCACTCCTAAGAGATCACTTTATTGTCCAACGAATAATAGCATGTGGGCACAACTATTTCTTTCTCCCTTCTCGAACAACCACTTCTTCCTCTTCATGGTCACGAAAAACAGGGATTTTTCCAGCTTTCAAACAATAAACACAGCAAGAAACACGAGTTTAATGAAACCAATATGAAAAAGAAACAAACATTTTTTAAAACAAATTTTGGAAAACTCGGTTTGAAATCAACAAGAACACAAGAATAATTATTTTCCTTTTAAAAAAACTACTATGCATATAAATCTTCAAATAAACCAACAAGAAACATGATTTTAAGGAGACAAATCAAGAACAAAACATTTTCCCAACAATAAAACAGATTTTAGAAAAATCAGTTTGAAAAATTCAAGAACACCAAGAACTTCAAACTTTCTTTTAACATAGAGACTTGGAGATGATATGGTACTCAAATAAGAGGTTTTTAGCCTCAGAAACATTCATTCCTCCTCATAGTCTCAAGAAAAACGTTTTTGAAAAAGAGAAATCAACATTTTACAAAAATCGGTTTGACCAACACTTTTGGAAAACGTTTTTCAAGCAACAAAACACCAAGAGATCCTGAGACAAACTAGCTAAGAACCAACCTGGCTCTGACACCATGTTAGGTTTTGCGGAAACATAAAGAGAAAAAGAGATTTGGAGAATGGAGATTGAGAGTTTGGAAGACATTTAGATAAGATTTAGTAACCAAAGAGATTTGGGAGATTTGTTGGCCATTAGGCCGAGAGATTGAGAGAGAATAATAAAAAAGATCAGTTTATTTCTTCTTAGCTTTCAAAATGAGATTTACATGGTGTATATATAGACAAACAAACCACAAAAACTACCTATACACTTGCTTATACAAAATTGTCTAAAATGGCCACATTTCAAACGGTTACAAGAAGAAGAAGGAGCTGCTTTTCCTCTATGGTCATTTGTGGTCGAAACTCCATTCCTCTTAGTCTCCAACGGTCATATTTCTTAGGGCAACATGTGACTCTTTCTTGTTCATTTCTAACTTCATAGTTGCATCATAACCGAATGTAACTCTCCTTTCTCTAGTTCCATTTGGTTTCCTTATTCGATAATGAGCTTCCAACAGCTATATTGACCCAAGAGAGGTCATATGTTCATACTTGCTTCGCACTTTACTCTTGTGCTCAGCTCCTTTCCTTGCAAATCACTTCCGTGTGACTCCTCTTCCTTGTGTCACACTCCAACGGTCATATAGTATCATGGCCCTGAATTTGCACATTACCGGACTTTTGCACATTACTTGAAACTTGTTCTCTTGATCTTTGGTGATGTCTTAATCTTCTGGTGACCCTAAGTTTACACGGTGATAATTACCGTGAAACCCTGAATATGCACAATCCTAGATTTGCATATTCCAACATCTGCAACTTCCTTTTTGTCTTAAAAATTACAAAGGAAAAGTCCATTAGACAAAAAACAAGTATCTGTTGCTTATTTTCCTAATCAATGAAAAATAAAATGATATTCACACATTTTAACCAGTTTTAGGTGTCATTTGTAATTCATTTTTCATGCACATTCGTTGCATTTTGCATCACGTTTGAGTCATTTTCAGTTTGTTTGCATTTGTTACATTTGCATAGCATACACTTTGCATTCAGAGTTGTTTTCAGGAAAGTTTGGAAAGGACCAGCGGGACTTGAGAAGGGAATGCACCATTGCGACTCAGAGTGCAATTACGAGTCAGGGCCGAGTCAACTCCTCTTTTGATGGCCCAAATAACCGACTCGGCCCACAAAGCCGGGCCAAATATCTTGCTTAGTTTTTCGTTTCTATATTTTTAGGTTTAACGGGGGATGAATATAAATACCATTTGGCGTCACAAAAACATCTATCTAAGTTTTTACTGCTTCTGCAAGAAACCATTTGAGCTTTTCATTGTTGTAATTCTACTTTTGTTTTATGATCCTTTAATGCAATTTCAGCATGTTTTGATTCTAATTTGCATTCTCAATTTATTTATCATGACACCTATTTTGATTTTGACTTTGATTGTTTCATGCATGGTTTCTGAGTAGATTACTTAGGGTTTTTGAAGGAGTGTATTAGACCAGCATAGATCTTAAGTCTTCTAAGTCACCTAAGAGTAGATTAGTCTAGATCTCTTTTGGTTTGGTGTTGTTAATGCTTGTTTCCTTCTCATAAGTCAAAATATGTTCTTAGACATTTAGTACCTGAAAGGTGTATTGAATTGTTCGATCCAACCATCTCAGAAATTAACACTCTTACCTCAAGAGATTGATTGTCTAAGGTGTTTGTTAGGCGCAATTAAGTTGATTGCTTCATACCAATTAGGTTGTTAAACACTTATGATGATAAGGTATGTGATAACTTCTCTGAGATTGTTTACCACGAGAGTGGATTCATTAACTACAAACTTACCGCCTAGAGATCCATGCAGATTGAGTTTTATTAAGCAACTTAGTAGAAGTTTAAGTGAACCGCTGGTCCATGATCTCCACCCCTCGTGAACCCCTCTTTCTCATATGTTGCTTAGTTTCGTGCGCTGCTTGATTTTCTGTTTTCACTGCACTTTTTCACTGTACTTTGCTTTGTTACCTTGCTTCCACTGCATTTTTCTCTGTTGCTTTGTTTTTACTGCACTTTGTTCTAGTGCTTTCAATTTCTAGAAATATATCCCTGTTTTGTTTAGGTGATTTTTATTTTCGTATGCCGTTGTTTAATTTGCTCATTTAGGTTGATTAGATAATAAACCATTGAATCTATTTGGGTTGAATTAGAGTAGTCTATTATATTCTGATTGCTAGTTACACTTCCACTTGGACTGACACTTATTATACTACATCAACATCTTAGTGTAATAGGATTTGACAAATGGGGTAAAATCCTGTTATCAAATTGGTGTCGTTGTCAACTGGGTGTTTGTTAACTACATTTAGGATTTTAGACTTTCTGAGATCAATTTCTTTTTTCTGTTCATTTTAATCGTGGGTTGCCTTTGCTTTCAGGGTGAACTTACAACTCGAGTTGAACTCCCCATTGTATGCAGACACGCTCTCAAGGCACAAAAAATATTCTCCCTCTTCTCGACAACATTAACAGACTTCCATGCAAGTTGAGAGAGCAAAATAACCAACCACACAGTGAACAAGAACACTCAATAGAAATGGTATCCCACGACGAATCAAACACAAATGTGCTGCAAAATCCAAAAACTTCCACTTAGAGGCCCAGACCAATCAGGTCAGGTGATACACCTAGCAGTCATGCTCAGCAACATGGGATTGTTCCTCTCGCCATTCAGAACAACAACTTTGAGATCAAGAGTAATCTTATCACCATGATTTAGAACCAAAAGTTTCATGAACTACCTGTGGAAGACTCTCTTGATCATGTGGATGAGTTTGAAAGGCTCTGTGGCCTGACTAAGATCAATGGAGTCAGCAAAGATGCGTTTAAGCCGAGGTTGTTCCTTCTTTCTCTTGGGGACAAAGGGCATATTTGGGGAAAACATCTACCTCAGGCGTCTATCACTTTCTGGGACGCTTGCAAATCTGCATTTCTTATAAAGTTTTTCTCTACCTCCAGGACCGCAAAGCTCCACAATGAGATTTCCAACTTTGTGCAAAATAATTCAGAGTCATTGTCTCAAGCGTTGGAGTGGTACAAAATATATCAACTCAGTGTCTTCACCACAACTTCATCACTCAAACACTACTGCACAATCTCTACCGCAATGTTCTACCAAAAATCTGCATGTTGTTGGATATAGCCAGCCATGGCAAAACTTCCTAAACAACGATGTTGATGACGGTTGGGAGTTAGTGGAGAAACTTGCCTAAGCATATTGGACAATATGGCAAAGACTTTCACAGAAGCATGAGAGATACCGTGGATTCAGATACAATGAGCAGAAAGGAATTCAAGGCTATGAATGACAGACAAGTTGCTCATACTACACCAGAAACAAGTGCACTCAATATGTAACGACGAACTGGTTCAGGACAAAGAGGATGATCAGGTTCAAGAGGTTAGTTTTGTGCAGAATCAAGAAGGAGGTTATAAGCAATACAACAACTATAAGTAGCATCCAAACCTCTCATACAGGAACACAAACGTTGCTAATCCCCAAGATCAGGTCTACCCACCCAACCCCAACCTATTCAGCAAAAAGCGTATGTACCCAAACAACAATACCACTAGAGATTTCAGCCAACTCCAACCATACCACTAGGGTATACCACAGAAGCTAACCGCTAGATCAACAACCTACCTAAGTGATGGCCATCTTACAACAGATACTCAAGGGCCAGACTACAACAACTATTGAGTTAACAAAGAAGTTCACTGAAGAACACACGAAGATAGACACATCTCACAATGAACTCAATTTCAAATTTGAGAATTGAATGCCCGACTCAAGTATGTTGAGAGTCAGCAAGCCTCCTCATCTCATGTAAATACACCTGGAAAACTCCCTGGGAAAGCAATTCAAAACCCCAAGGGATACCACGCCAATGCCATTATTCTAAGGAGTGGACGTGACTGCTAATTCGCACGGAGAGTACTAAAGATACTGAAGACAATAACGTTCAGGAGGGGGAGGATATCCTTATCACAGATCAGATCGAAAAATCAACTCCAGAGACCCTACTCAGAAGAGTGACTCGACATGATGGTGGTTGCATGCCACCTCCTGTGGACAAACCCACACCATAGTCTAACCTCGACACACAAGATCAAGTCAAATCTTATTCCACAACCTCTGATGATCAAAAACAGTAAGCAACCCATGAGACGAACAAGCCATTTGTTCCACCGCCTTACAAACCTCATTGCCCTTCCCACAGAGGTTTAAGAAGGATCTAACTGAGAAATATACAGCTCTTTTTGACAAGCAGATGAAAGACATAGAGGTGAAAATTCTCATCTTGGATGCTGTTATGCTGATGTCTCCTTACCAGAAATTCCTGAAATATGTAGTTAAGGAGATGACTCAAGAAGTTGAGGGTATGGTAGTATTAACTCACGAGATCAGTGCAATCAGCCAGAGGATTGTTATGCCAAAAAAGCTTGGTGATCCTGACACTTTCACAATTCCCTAATCCCTTTGACCCTTATCCTTCAGTAAGTGCTTATGCGATCTTGGTGCCTCAATAAGCCTCATGCAACTTTCAGTTGGAAAGAGGTTGGGTTTCGACAACTACAAATCCTGTAAGATCTCTTTAGTTTTAGCGGTTATGTCAGTGAGAATCCCTCACTACATTTTAGAAGATCTTCTTGTTAAGCTCGGACGAGTTGAGATACCAATAGACTTTGTTGTCTTAAAAATAGATGAAGAGCCTAAGGATTCCCTGCTGTTTAGAAGACCTTTCTTAGCCACAGCTCGAGCATTGATTGATGTAAGGAATGGAACAATTGAGTTGATCTGGGTCATGACCATAAGATGAAGTTCAATATCAAGGATGTGATGAAAAAGCTAACCATTAAGGGTCAAGTGTTCTCAACTCAGGTAATAGATGCTCTACCTGATGAGCTATTGGAGGAGTTGGCAGCAGAAGATCAAATGCAAGTTGCTTTGACTAAACCAGCTGTAGATGGGTACCTATGTAAGGAAGCTGAGTGTTATGGAAAGCTTCTACATGCTCATAAGCTAGTCAAGAGTTCAGTTGTGATTGAGGAGTTGAATGAAATGAATTATAAGGATACAATAGCATTTGGAGAAGAATCAACTTCAGCATGACGTGATATGATAGTGACTACACCATGCCTGACCACTGGAATCGAGCTACATATGGTTGAGTACAACTCTTCAACATTCAATGACAATTAGTCTAAGCTCAAGGCTAGGGTACACTTTCTTGGGCTCTAATTCCACTTATCATGTGATTGCCAATGACACTTTGAGTGATGATGAGTTGAACGTGTTATTGACTGAACTTAAATGGTTTAGAAAAGCCATAGATTACTCTCTAGCTGACATTAGAGGCATATCACCTAGTACCACATTCAAGTATTAAGCCTCAAAGGAGGTCTGAATCCAAATATAAAAGAAGTGGTGAAAAAGAGAATTCTTAAGTTGCTAGATGCTGATGCCATTTATCCAATTTCTGATAGTTAGTGGTTTTCACCCGTTCATTGTGTCCGTAAAATAGGCGGAATCATTGTGGTTAGTTATGAGAAGAATGAATTGATCCTCACTCTTATCACTGGTCATAGAATGTGCATTGCTTATAGGAAACTGAACTCTCCATCTAGAAAATATCATTTCCCACTCCCTTTCATTGATCTAATGGTAGAACGGTTAACAAATCATCAATATTATTACTTCTTAGATGGGTATACTGCATTCTTTCAAGTCCCTATACACCCTGTTGACCAAGAAAAAATGACATTCACTTACCCTTATAGAACATTTACATATAGGAGAATGCCATTCGATTTTTGTAACGCACCTGCTACCTTTCAACGCTGCATGACATCTATTTTTTCAGATCTGATCGAGTAGATGGTTGAAGTCTTCATGGACGAATTCTCCATCTATGGCTCTTCCTTCTCCTCTTGTTTATCCAATTCGTGCATGGTACTTAGCTGGTGTGTAGAAACAAATCTGGTACTAAACTAGAGAAGCGTCACTTCACAGAGAAGGAATTGTTCTGGGACACAAGATACCGGAAAAAGGGATTGAGGTTGATAAAGCCAAGATTGAGGTCATGGTTTAGCTACAGTCTCCTAAGACGGTAAAAGACGCCATAAGTTTTTTGGGTCATGCAGGATTCTATAGGAGATTCATCAAAGATTTCTCCAAGATTGCAAGGCCGTTGACTCATCTGTTGTGCAAGAATGTCGAGTTTACTTTTGATTCTGAGTGTCTTGAAGCATTCTTGAAGCTCAAGGAAGCCTTAGTATCTGCACCAATAGTCCAAGCTCCAGATTAGACTCTACAGTTTGAGATCATGTGTGATGAAAGTGATTACGCAGTAGGGGCAGGCTGGGTTAGTGGAAAGACAAGAAGCTCAAATGTGATCTACTATGCGAGCAGGACATTTGACGACGCCCAAGTTAAGTATGCAACTACTGAAAGAGCTCTTTGTTGTGGTATTTGCTTTTGAGAAGTTTCGATTGTACCTTGTTGGTTCCAAGGTTATTGCGCATACCGATCACACAACTTAGAAATACTTGATGAAAAAGAAGGTGCATTGTGAAGGAAGAACTTCAAGAAATTTTGGAGCACTGTCATGGTTCAGCGTACAGGGGACACTTTGCTACATTCAAGATAGTTCAGAAGGTTTTGGAAACAGGGTTATGGTAGCCTACTATGTTCAGAGACGCTTAAGCATTTATCTCCAAGTGTGATCCTTCTCAAAGGATGGGTAACATGAGCAGGAGGAATGAAATGTCATAGAATCCAATTCTTGATATTGAGGTGTTTGACTGCTGGGAGATAGATTTTATGGGGCCATTCAACCCACCATCACATGGAAACCATTACGTTCTACTAGCACTTGACTACGTTTTCAAGTGGGTTGAGGCGATTACATGTCCAACGAATGATGCTAAAGTGGTGCTGAAATTATTCAAAAGCATCATATTTCCTCGATTTGGAGTTCCCAGAGTAGTAATCAGTGATGGAGGTTCTCATATCAGCAACAAGCTGTTTGAGAATCTGTTGAGAAAGTATGGAGTTAAGTATAAGGTATCTACACCTTATCACCCACAAACCAACAATCAGGTGGAGGTTCCAAACAAGCAGATCAAAGCGATACTATCAAGAATTGTTGGTGCATCTAAAAGAGATTGGACTGTTAAACTCAATGATACTTTATGGGCATACTGATTAGCTCACAAAACCCCAATTGGAAGAATTCCGTTTCAGCTATTTTATGGCAAGTCATGACACCTTCCTATTGAGATCAAATACAAGGCAATTTGGGCTACAAAGTTTCTAAATTTTGACCTCAAGACTGCTCAGGAGAAAAGGCTCATGGACTTGCATGAGTTAAAAGATATCAAACTTAAAGCTTACAAAAGCTCGAAAATTTATAAGGAGAGAATTAAGGCGTTTCATGATACGAAGATTGCACCAAAGAGGGTCACAACTGGTGATCAAGTGCTGCTATTCAACTCGAGTCTCAAGTTGTTTCCTGGAAAATTAAAGTCAAGATGGTCTCCTTCTTTCAAGGTTAAAGAATTCTTACCATATGGAGCAGTGATTCTAATTAGCAAGACCAGTGAGGATTTCACTGTGAATGGACATGTAGTGAAACAGTACCGCAACTAATGAGAATGTGCCCGAGAGAACCTCTTTTTCTCTCGAAGAACCCACCCACCATTAATAAAATGTGAAAAATCAAGCTAAGCAACTTTAAACAAACACATTTGGGACGCAATCCCATGATATCTTTGTAAATACTTTTCATTCTGTTTTCTTGCTATTTTTCTCTTATTTTAACTTTTTATTTCAAGAATCTGGAGATTTGATCTCCGAATCGACCTTAAGCACAGAATGGTCAATTTTGATTTCTAGTTTAACTTCACAAAAAAGTGGAAGCCAAAGATGGGAAAATCACGTGAAAGAAAAGAAGAGACAAGACTCCTCATATTATTACAAGCGAATCTTCTATCCCCCATTGTCACTCCGATGTCTCCAACAACACTCATTCACGAGAAATAAAACACTCCACTTTCTTTCGTTTTTATAATTGAACTCACACCTCTCATAGTTTGCATACACGAAATTGAAGTTGCAATTATCTCTCTGAATTACCTCACCTTCTATTGCAACATCTTCTTTTGCATAACGTTGAGCTCAACTCGAATCATGACTCCAACTCAAAAAGTTACCGCCTTTTTGACTTGAACAACACCTCAAGTCGCCAACACCATCACGCTAATTCGGACCACCTCTCGTGTCTCAGCCACCGCCCTGGACTCAGTTGGTTAATCCGTGTCAAAGTTAGGCCATTGTGTGCCAAGGACCAATACTACTCTTAATCCGATTTGTCACTCCGAGCCCATCCTACACTACTGTTCTTGATGCACGCACCTACTCAGAGTAACACACGCCACTTTGTTCTTGACTCGAACTGTACTCCGAGTCCTACAATCGTCTTTTCTTGATTTGGATCGCTCTTCCGAGTTACACGTGTCATCACCTACTTGCACGCACCACCATCAGGTGAAGCCACAATGAGTTGTACTCTCTGCTTCACCACCACCTTTTTGACTCGGTTTATACATCCGCCTCCACCCGCTGCCTTAAAACACCAACTCCGTGTCACACTCTCTATTGTGAGCAACTCAACTACACAAACATGAGCAAATATGTAGAGATGCAGTGGCTCTTCTTCAAAAAGAAGGTTAAAACTTTCAATGGCTAAAGGTTCTCCGATTAAATGTCAATGATGATGACTCTACTTCAGACCTTATGCAGAGGCGAGAAAAGATCCATAGAGGCAATGCATTTCAAAAAGAACCTGATAACGAGGAGATTTTAGATGGATAAGAAAGTTCGGCTGACGGAGATGACGGTGGAGACGACTTTGACTATGATGGAACATCCCGGAAAGTAAGCTAAAAGGAAGCTATCCAAGAATTTCAGCAGATAACGATGGAGGAACGGGGTACATGCATCGCGCAGCAATGGTCAAGCTTGGGATCGCTAAGATGTCGATCTTATGCTACAAACGTGTGGATTAACGCAATGCGTGTTTAATATTCGAGAATCTTACAAATCAGAGACTATCCAATTTCTCGTATCAGTCATATTTAACGAGTATACTCGCAAGCAAGAAAGGTTAAAGAATATAGATGGATTCGGAGAACTGACCTTCAAAGTCAACAACAAAAAATATTCTTTTACTGCAACCTAGTTAGAAGAGCTTTTTGAACTTCATTGTGCAGGACTTGACGCTGAGTTTGATAGAGAAGAGCTGGATTATTTGTGGAAACTAATGGCGGGTCCTACACCATATCATCTTTCAGACAGCAAAAGTGCTACCATCAAAAATCTTGCTATGCGTTATTTTTATAGAGCGATCGCCGCGACATGCTT
Organism: Lepidium aucheri; assembly: GCA_900406435.1. NCBI lineage: Eukaryota > Viridiplantae > Streptophyta > Magnoliopsida > Brassicales > Brassicaceae > Lepidium > Lepidium aucheri. The sequence goes on from OVBA01000312.1 coordinate 38,021, forward strand.
TGCTAGAATTAAGTTAGGTATGTGCGCCTGTCTAAACTCGAAATGATTGACGAAGTGCTTGTCCAGGTCCTTAAAACCACTGCTAACTACGGAAGGAAGTTTAAGGGAAAGATGAACGGAGTCGGATTTACAAAGGCATTGATGAGACAGTTCACCACCTACAAAGGATGCGCGTCAAGGTTGATAGATAAGACGAAGGGAGTCGTTCAAATCGGCGGGATCGTAACAAGAATAATTGAAGCATGTGAGGTCAGTTTCAAAGTGAAGCCAATCTCTCCGGCATGGATCAACACATCTTACCTTCAGCAAATTTATTTCTTGGCACGAGCACCGCATGGAGGGACTTGGTTATACAAGTTCACTCACTTGATCACGTAAAAAGAATCAAAGATGTCACTTCCAAAAGTGGATTATACTTCACTTAGCACGGAGGGTAACGTCGCATCTATTCCTCCAGAAGAGCTCCTCTTTAGAAAGCGAACCCACACTGAATCTTAGGGACACAAATATAAACCAACGGAGCTGGGCGACAAAGCACCAGAGTGCTTTTATTTTGAAGAATACACACACCCTCGGATGAGCAAAAACATGGAAGTCGCTCATAAAAACCTCAGTCTAGTACAACAATTTTGTAAATGGACTCCTAAAAGAGTTACAACATTGGAAGCGCAGTTCAAGGACTTCACACTTAGTTTAAGCTCTCGCAAAAGGGAGAGATTTCACTCTTCTAGACATCAGAGGACCGACTCCGCCACCTCTTGGGTGGTCCACGTCGCGGGAAATGAGACGGCGCACTACATCAGATCAATCTCGCCGTGCATCACTACATATGGAGAGACCAATGGTGTCCCAACAAAAACTTAAGGCAACACCACAATTTTTTCACTTTGATTTATTTTCGATTCTACAACCCGAGCACGCTATTGATCCTAGTAGTATGGTTTACAATTATTCTGTTGAAAGAACTGAATAATTGTAGTCCGAGTCGAGTGTTGAGCCATCACTCCGAAGGTGACCATCTAGCCAAACTCACCGGAGGAGAAATACGAGCACCGCTCCGCAACAAGAGGAAGGGGAAGTTCAGTCCCAAGCTTTCCAACCGCATGTGGAGGTTAATTTTCTAGACTCGCTTGGATCAACTTCAAACTTCTACAACTACAACCTCCCATAAGAACAATAGCAACAACCACCCTACGATGATAGCATGGATATGGATCCAGCAGGATGGTCATTGTTCCGCTGAGGTATGAACTCCATCCCTTCCATTGTATATATCATCGGATTTCAATTTTTTTAATTTAGTGCTGGTCTAGGATCCTTCCTCTGACTTTTATACACATAGGGGACTGTTCTAGAGGACATTTGATCATGTTTTTTTTGTTCTTATATTTGATTCTCATCATAAATCATACATTCATATAAGGCATAGAAAAAAAAACAAAAAAAGTCAAAAAAATTCACAAAAATAGAGTGTTCATTTTGTTGCATTGAATGTAGAATTGAGACATAGCTGCATTTGTGTTTGAGAACCAATGTTGCTAATGATAGGCACTCTCGTTAGGTTGTCGGCTAGTAACTATAGTGAACTTTGTGGACTGCGATTTTCCTCTTTAGAAAGCTGATGGGTACATTGTTCACCTAGGAAACTTGTACTTGTGTTGTGTCTTGGAAAGACCTGATTTCATTCCCTCTAATTGAACTTTAATTGCCAAATTATGGCCTAGAGAAGCATTAAATTTTTTCCTTCCTTGTGGTTAACATGATCCATTGCAATGTGAGTTAACCCAAAACATCAAGTGATAGGAGGACGTAAAAAAAGGGAACCAGGGGTGTGCGTAAACCCCTACACCTCGGTTATCTTGGTAGGATGAAGCAGTTGGGAGGGTGCGTAAACTCGCAGACTCCCACGCTTGTGTAAATCCACCTATTAGTCTCTCATAAAGTTCGGTGAAGTGGCTGGGAGGGTGCGTAAACCCGTAGACTTTCACGTTTGTGTAAACCGACTCGAGAGAGTATTTGGAGCAACCTTCTCACGTTTGTCGATCCCCAAAAGCGAGATGAAGCAAACCTCTGATTCGAGTTGTTCGACCAAAACAAAATCGGATAAGTGATGAATTGAATAAAAAAATAAAAGGTGAAGTGTTTAATTGAGTAAATCTAGTTAAGTTCAGGGAAGTCGAATCTCATGTTCATTGATCTATAGTCCCACCTGAGGCCTGAACCACTAGAAATAGGGGATTAAATCTATGTTATTAGAGTCCAGGTTAGGCACTAGGAATCTTAGGATTGGATGCTAAGCATGGATATGAGTATAGTGTGGTTTCTCCGAAGGTACATAGGTTCACTTGTGGGTTATGGTTTTCAGTCTGATGAGTTGTTGGTTGAGGTAAGATACTCTCTTTGTCTGCAACATATTCTCCATCTTATTCTATGCATTTGCTTGAGGGCAAGCAAAGTCTAAGGTTGGGGAAGTTGATATTCATGCATTTTAACTAGTTCTAGGTGTCATTTTTAGTTCATTTTTCATGCATATTCGTTGCATTTTCATCATATTCGAGTCATTCTCTATTTGTTCGCATATGTTACATTTGCATAGCATACACTTTGCAGTCCGAGTTGTTTTTAGGAAAGATTGGGAAGGACCAACGGGACTTGAGAAGGGAATGCACCTTAGCGGCTCGGACTCAAACTAGGAGTCAAGACGACTCGGACTGCAACCAAGAGTAAGGGGCATACGGACAACAACCAGATGTCATGGTGACTCGGATGGCGTGCAGGTGTTAGCTAATCGGGTCACGATAAGCCTCATATCACAACATGCCCAGAACGACGTAATGGACTGAATTGAGTCATATATTTACTACACTTGATAGGCTGATTTCCTCTTTTGACGGCCCAATTGTCCGACTCAGCCCACGAAGCCAGGTCAACTATCTTGCTTAGTTTTTTTGTTTCTACATTTTTATATTTAATAGGGGATAAGTATAAATACCCCTTTGGCGTCACGAAAACTTCTATCTAAGTTTTTAGCGCTTCTGCAAGAAACGTTTTAAGCTTTTCGCAATTATAACTCTACTTTTGTTTATGATCTTTTAATGCAATTTCAGTTTGTTTTGATTATATTTTGGGTTCTCAATTTATTTATCATGACACCTACTTTAATTTTATTTTTGATTGTTTCACCCATGGTTTCAGAGTAGATTACTTAGGGTTCTCGAGGGAATGAATTAGACCAGCGTGGATCTTAAGTCTTCTAAGTTGGCTAAGAGTAGATTAGTCTAGATCTCTTTTGTTTCGGTGTTGTTAATGCTTATTTCTTTCTGATCAATCGAAATATATTCTTAGTCATTTAGTACCTGAAAGGTGTATTGAATTGTCCGATCCAACCGCCTCAGATATTAACACTCTTAGCTCAAGAGATTGATTGTCTAAGGTGTTTGTTAGGCTCGATTAAGTTGATTGCTTCATGTTAGTTAGGTTGTTAAACGATTATGATGATAAGATCTGCGATAACTTCTCTGAGATTGTTTACCACGAGAGAGGATTCATTAGCTACAAACATACCACCTAGAGATCCGCTCAGATTGAGTTTTGTTAAGAAACTTGGTAGATTTAAGTGAATCGCTGGTCCATGATCTCCACCCCTCGTGAACTCCTCTTTCTCATCCGTTGCTTAGTTCTCTGCGCTGCTTGATTTTCTATTTTCACTGCACTTTATTTCGTTACCTTGCTTCCACTGCACTTTGCTCTGTTGCTTTGTTTTTATTGTCTTCGTTTTGCTAGTTTCTATTTCTAAAAGTAAATCCCTGTTTTCTTTGGGTGCTTTTTATTTTTGTTTGCTGTTGTTTAATTTGCTCATTCAGGTTGATTAGATAACAAACTATTGAATTTATTTGGCTTGAATTAGAGTAGCCTATCAAAGTTTGATTGCTAGTGACACTTCCACTTAGATTGAAACCTATTATACTATATTAATATCTTACTGTAATATGATTTGACAAATAGAATAAAATCTTGTTATCATAAAACAAAAATAATTTATAAATGACTGTATCGTAAAGAACAATACTAATTTTATAAAATTCTGTTCGTAAATTATAATAATTTATAGACCACCTACATCTAGATAATCTAATAAATATATTATATATATATTATGTGTTATGAATATATTAAATTAGTAAAACAATAATAAAATCAATGTGTTAAATTTTTAAAAATATTTTAATTTTTTTTTTCAAATATTGAATATATGTGTATATATATTCAATTAATTTTATAGATACAATCAGACTAACCCTCTTCTTTTTCAAAAAATAATCATTCTAAAAAATTAGAAAAAAGGTGGGCACAAGATCATAAAAATGAGGCTCTAAGATCCAATTTAGAAATAGAACAAAAAAAATATTTCTAGGGAAAAAGTATCCTATGTGATACTTAAAAAAAATACTTTACAAAGATTTTAAATATAGTTTTCACAAAATCATTGTATTGTTTTCTTTTAATATGGGTTACAAATACCGGCCTATTAGCCAAATTCCTACATAAATTTCGTAGACGATGGGATTCGATCCCTGGTTGTGCATGTGCACCTGCCTTTAGTGAACTTATCACCAACCATTACACTAAAGACCACTTGCAATCATTGTATTGCTTATTATTCAATTTTTATTTAATTACTAATTAATATTCATTGCAACAAAAAAATTGAGAATTTTTTAGTCATTATTTTAATATTAAATATTTTGATTATGAAAAGTCAAAAATTCAAAACTTGAAGAACAAATATTAGGTTGCGCTATACACATGAAAGAATATACAATAATGATGTATTTGGCGAGTCAAACATCATGATCTAATAAAGAATCATTCTGATTAATTGATAATTTTAGTTTATCAAATAATTACTTTATGTGAAAGAATTTTTCTTTTGTCTAGATTTATAATATTAAAATAAAGTGTTTAAAGATTACAAGGATGAAATACATAAAGCCGACAAAAAATATAGAAATTTTTAGATACAAAGACCAAAAAAGAGAAGCTGGAGCCCAAATAAGGAAACCTTATTAAAACTATCCCCAAAAAATAACTATTTTGGGATCCTAAAACAAAGACTTAAAAAACTACTACCCCAAAGAATATGAAAGACTGAGAAACATCCTCTAGCATAACGAAGTTTGAAACGATGATAAAACCTCCTATGGCGAATAAGTGTACCGCATTGATGATGAATAGGGAACTATACCAGCGAGAATAAAACCCACTACTCCCACATATGGTGAAGTTGAAACCAAACATAGGCCGTTGGATGAAACCTTGATAGAACCCTATATAAAAGAAGACCTCGAACTAGTCTTGGAAGTATAGATAAGGAGCGACACTAATCTCCACATAACAACCTAAAACCAACAGAGCACAAAACTGATTGAAATCGAAAGGAAACTAATTGATCAACTTAGGGGAGTGATTATTCTAAAACCTAAATAGAGATCTAACTTGAATCCTAACAGAGCTAAAACCAACAAACTAAAACAACCAAAGGAACCAATAGACTAGGTTTAAGCTAAATGCAAACTAAAAAAGCCAAGAAAGAGAATAGCGAAACAAGTCCAGTTTAGCCCACTCGCAACCTCCTACCCACCAGAAAGCACCAAAGAACAATTAAACATCATAGTATCCTCCTTGGAGAACCAAATAACAAGACAACATCTCATCTCACCTAGTCCTATGAGAGCACCAACTCGAACCCGAATCTCCTCGGTACCACACCCCTTACACCACGACAGAGCACACAGAAGAGAAGAGCCTCACGAGGAGGCCATTTGAGGCATGTGGTTGACGATGACCAAGCCTGCTCAACACTACCTGGATAGGCATCAGATGATTTAAGTTAATGATGATCCACCTTTCTCTACGGTGAAACATTCTCTCTATCCCAAAAAATTAAAACAAAAAACGTAGATCTACAACTAGAGGGGAGAGGCAGCACTGGGTGGAGCTAAAAAAACCTCTCAGGCACCTGTCGCGAGCTTTGGACCAAGACGGCAACAAAAGATTTATCAACGATAATGAAAGAGAATTTTTAGGATTTTTTTGAATTTATTAAATATCTATAATATAATAAAAATGTATTTGAGGAATTATTAATTGGTATATTAACAATATTTCCATTATATTTTGTCATTCAGCAAAATGTCATTCAGCAATATTTAATTATATCAACTATATTCTGCAATATATGATTATGCAAATTTTTATTCCGCAATTTTTGTTCTGCAACTTTATTTTATTTATGCTATTATGCGATTATGCAACTTTACCAATCAGAACCTTGAAATAACAGTTTGTAATTAAATAAAAAACATAAAAAAAGCTAAGTTCTTAAAGCCACTAAACGAGAAAAGTAACTTTCTCTCTCTTCCTGAGAGAGCTTCTTCTTTCTTCCGGTGTTTGTAATCCCAGATCTCTCTTCTCAAACGGTCATCTTTCAGAGAGAATGGTGATTTATCATGCCAGGTGAGAGTCATCTTCCCGTATAGTTGATATAGCCACTATTTTGTTCGGACCCTCCTTTCTGGTTTTATGGTAACTAGTTTGTATTTGATTTTATAATTTTTGTGCTTTATTTTTATTTTTGTTTAGAAATCCGGCAATGGTGGTTGTGTCTTTTTGTTTAATTTTAGTATTTGGTTTTTGGTTGTAATTGCTAGCCTTGTCTCAGATTTTCTGGCGATTTTTACTGTTTTCCTTTTCTTTTCTTTCTTTTGTTATTTTCTTTTTTCCAGTTTTGGGTCTGGATCGGCTTCAACTATGTCTCGGAGTTACCAAATTTCCGTCGAATTTTGTTGGAGCTTAGTTAGATCTGTGAAGGGTCCTAACGTTTTGAGGAGTATGTTTTCGATCGCCGAAGTTTCCTTTTGTTGGCTTCGCAGGTGAACTTTAACCATGGAGTAGGATTTTTGGTGGAGATAGAACCGAGTTTGTTTGAAGATGAAGAACACAACTGACGAGTGGTGGATTCCGTCAACTTGATCTTGAAATCAAAAATGCATGCCGGCATTAAAGAAAGTGTGACACGTGGAGGATTACACTCAACCATCGGAGCACACGTGGACACAGATGGCCAGCACGAACGCGTGTCGATCCAGAAAATGCTTTATTTGGACCTATTTGTCTAACAATATAGGCCTCAATTCATTTATGTAGTCCATAGGTTTTTTTGGTCTTTTTCTAATAAAACTAGACAATAAAGAAAAGCTACTAAAAACATCTCGATTAAAGTATTACACATAGTATCATACTATTAAAAACTAATATAAATTAATAAAATATCATTAAAATTTCTGTAATATCTTAGAGCACTTACATTGAGAGTTCATTAATGTGGGGTTCACAAAAAAAAAACATAAAAATAATATTAAAAAACTGGAAAAGAAAACTGAAAAACAAAAAAAAAGCCTGACCATGGCGAAGTTTTGAATTTCGGGTTCGTCACGTGGCAAATCTGGATTGGTCATTTTTTTTTTGTTTTTTTGGTTTTTTTTCTTAATTTTTTAATTTTTTAATTTTTTTTTTGTTGAACTCCTAATGAGATTCACTTATATGGGTGGTCTTACATCTTTCATTTGAGATACTGTCTCATCTTTAAAATGGATACATGTTACTATATTATATGTTAAACTTTTTTAGATAATTATAGTTAATAATAATAATAATACATAAATAGCTTATATGTTATAATTTTGAATTTTATTTATTTAGAAACTATAAGATTAAATGAGTTATCTTTTAAATTACATTATGCATAACACTATATAATAGGATTTACTTTAATATTTTGTTGTTAATTTTACTTAGAATATAGAAATAAAATTAGAATATTATAATTTTGTTTAAGGAAAATATTAAATATTGTAAAAATGATGTGATTTGAAAGAGGAAAAGTTATATTTACATATTTATATAAAACTACGTATAATAGTTTGTATTTGTAATACTTTTTTATATAATTTATATTTTTTAATATATCAGTTATAATATTTAATATATTAATATTATTTTAAAAAATTAATATATATTAATATACTCATGTTATAACGCATATTTGATTATTTTGATTATTTTTTAAAACTGTATTTATTTACTTTGTTAGACATGTCCAAAATAAAAGTGTTTTCGTTTTAATATATAAGATAAATATAAATATCAGTAAAATATTTGTAATTTGAAGAATAATTTAAACTAATCATGAAAAACTGTTATAAAAATATTAATATAATATTAATAAGATATTTAAGTGGGTATCTCACCAATGAAAATGTAAATTAAGAATGATACTCATATGAATATCGTGAAAGAAAATATATTTAAAATATTAATATTATTATGGTATCACACTAATAAATATGCTCTCAAAATTATAAGATCAACAATCTAAATCTCATTCGAAACTCATATAGCACCTAATCTAAATGAACTATGACCCTCTTTAAATTTTCTCATCTAAGAAAGTTGCAAATATATTTTTTCTTCTATGAAAGTTAGAAGTCTTAATTCCTCCTCATTTTTTTGTCAACGTCAATATCAATATTGGACCATACTAGCTGGCTCATTAGCCAAATTTCTACATAAATCTTGTAGGCAGTGGAACTCGATCCTTGGTTGCACCTGCCTTTAATGAACTTAATACCATCCATTGGACTAAATACCACTTGTAATTTTCCCTCCTTTTTTTTGTCAACAGAAATATTAATATTGGGCCACAATGGCCTGGCCCATTAGCCAAATTCCTACATAAATCTTGTAGGCAGTGGGACTCGATCCCTGAATACATACGCCTGCCTTTTAATGGACTTACCTCCAGCCACTGGATTAAAAACCATTTGCCAATTTTCCCTCCCTTAAAAGTTGAAATTATCTTTCCTCATAAAATCAAATTACTCTATATGAAAAAATTATCAATTTTACCATTCATAAAATCAAAATTGTTAAAAATATCAGTCCTTGGGTTTTCTCTTCAAATATGCCACAACAAACTAATTGACTAACTAAGTCATTAAGCATAATGACTAAAATGCCCATGTTACCTTACGACAAAAAACTAAAAGAATCTCAACCATTTGTTTTTTGGTTTCATTTTATAATTTGCTTCTTCTCTCTCTTATTTTCTCTGCAAATAATTTATTCTCAACGTAGCATTTGGTATTTGTTTTCTCTACAATGTAATAATTCTCTCCAGCAAGTGGTGTCAATCAAAATCTTCTCCTCTCGAACAATTAACTACTGTATTTGAAATCGGATTTTTGCATTTGAGTTTTCCGACTAAATGTTTCTCTTTTTTTAACTATTTTTCCAAATTAGTTTTTCTCTCTAGATCTATTCTATGCGAAATCGGTTTCCCTCCCTAAATCTATCTCTAGATCTATTCCATGGAGAATGATTTCTAATGATTCTTAACTTCTTGTCTGTTTCTTTATCAATCAATATCGAATCATAGTTTAAAAGCTTTTATCTTCCACATATCAAAGACATTATAGCCGAGTCCACATATCTTAGGCTTCTTTTTCTGTCTCTGATGCTATTTTGTCTTTTTTTTTGTATTCTAAGTTTTTGTCTACCGATGCATGGTATTGGTTATTTTGTCTATGATTTTGTTTTCAGATGTCTATTGGTGACTAACTTTTTGTTTCGATTCCTTATCAATCCAAAATTTCAGGGACGTCTCGTTACCATTATGTCTGATACTTTAGGGATGTCGCGTTCCCATTATATCTTGTTCCCAATAGGGACATCTTTATGAACTCAAAATTTCAGGGACGTCTTTATATATTCAAAATTTGGCAAGACTTCAGGGACGTCTAGTTCCTATTATGTCTTTTACGGACAATTATATTCTTCTATAACCTTCCCTAACCTTACATTCTTTTCTGACTGTGGTATGACCTATATTTTGCTTTGTTTAAGTTGGTTTCTATCTCTGATGTCTATTTTGCCTTTAAAAGTTCTGTCTTCCTAAGATATAAGATGCTATCGGCGAGTTCATGTCGGATGGTCGCAACAATTCCCAAATAAAATGATAACTCATATATGTTGGACGTAAAAATATGGACATAGATATATATTATTCATAAATATAGACATGAACACATACACGGCCATGGACATAAACAATCTACGGGAATCAAACATTTGAATATCTAGTTGTTGGCTAAAGACATAAACAAGATCACCGAGACTCTGTCTATAGTTTACGTCTACATCATTTCCATGTTCTTCAAATAACCACATTCTTTCTCTGTCCTAAAATATGTCTATGTTTGACGTCCACGTCTTTTATGCTCGTGTCTTTTCCAGATGTCCACGTTCGTGTCTTTTCCTGGATGTCGATGCTCGCGTTTTCATGTTTCTTTTATGCTTTTAGACATGTGTCATCATTTTATTGGCTCTGTGTCTTTTGCTTCACAAGTTTTCACGTGCTACAACAAACACAATAACAAGTAACTTAGAGCAAATTGGTCATCATTTCCCACTCCTTTGGTTTGTTGGAGTATGATGCGACTCATTATGTTTTTTGGGCATATCTTACAATTTCTTTCTTATGAATGACATATTCAACGAGTTTCCATATATATATATATATATACCACTTAACCGTAAATCATTTTTAATTGAAATATAATTTTTAGTTAAATTGTTAATGACCGGCTTCGTGTCATCTAAACCAATTTGATACGCAATTAAAATAGCCAAACCAAAACTCATTGAAACTAAGAACCCTAAATCCAAAATTAGAAAATCTAAACTCTAATTGAAATTCGTCTCTTTTGTTCGATGTCTGTAGTCGATGGATGGATGTGTGTAAAGACATGCAATCTTACTTGAACCATTAGAAACCAACAGATCCAATATTTGTTGAATCCTTCTTCTTCGCCACCGTCTGGAGCCTAATCTCCTTCTCATCCATCTTGTAGTAGAAGTGGTGGTGCTTGTTTCTCTTGTTCTTTCCGAGTAATTCTATCTACTGAATAACATATACCCATTTTGGAGAAAAAATTGAATAACAAGCTCAAAGATTTTAAAACAAAGTTTAAATTATTAAAATTGTCGATTGAAGATATCTACGATTATTCTGGTGGATTTGTCAGCAATGGTTCACACTACGGTTCTTTCTAGAGAATTTTGCTTTAGCTTTTGAACTTGACTTACAAATTTTTCTCGGAAAAACTTCTATTTTTTTTCGTAAATAAACTAATAAAGCATACACTACAAGAATTAAAAGAAAAATAGAGAAAACAGAATGATCAAATCTGTTTAAATCAGAAACTTGCGAATTGATTTTTTTAAAATCAAAAGAACGAATAATGATAGACGAAGTTGTGATGCAAAGAACAATTAAGAGAGAGACGAAATGATCTTGGTTGCATCCTAAACTCCATTCGTCAAAAATTGACCAATTATAAGTTGCCACGGTCAAAAACATGGAGATAATTTGTCTTCTTTCAGATATCTTGAATTTGAACCAATCTCATCGGTTTGATATTGGTATTGTAGTGGTTCAATCAATTTATACCACACAACCCAATATATGGGGAAATAAGATTTCAATTCTTAGAAAGGGGAAATATGTTTGCAACTTTTCCATATGAAAAATTTAAAGAGGTTATAGTTCGTGTAGATTTGATGCTATATGATAGTTCTGAGGGAGATTTAGATTGTTAGTCCAAAAGCATAAGACTACTTAAAATGGAGGTGCTTAAAAAAGTTTCAACCATTGAATTGATGCAATGGTGTGTTAAGAGGGTGTTGAAGATGATGTAGCTTAATACGATGTTGAATTTATTCAATTAGTTGAATGGTGAAAGAAAGAGAGAGAAAAGTCAAATTAACAATTTTTTAGATTATAAAAATTAAAAAAACTATTAAAGTATTAGGTGGAAGTGAACGAAGATAAGTAAATTATTAAAATATAAAAGTTAGGGTGTTGAATTCTAATCTCCATTGTACATAGCCTAATAGACTTGAAAGATATATCATCAAAACTAGGATAAACACCCTATCAAGAGGAATAGAGATCAGTGTGATCAATCATACGTAAGTGATCAAACTGATCAAATGTTTTCGAGTTTTTATGGGATGAACTTGCATTGAAATCCGGTACCTCTTCCTTTGGTTCACATATCATTGTACATATTTACTTTTTGTTGGCTCAAAGTAGTAGTTATATCTTGTTTCACTCTTACATTGTCATTCCATTGTGTTCATTTGATTCATAACTTCATTAGAAGCTCGAGAAAGACTATTTATGTGGCATGCAGTCTAGTTAAGTGAATGATGCGGGGGACTTGGCGGTTGAGTCACGGGTGAGGGAGATGATCAAGATTGATAACCATAAGAGACAAGAATCTCGGATGGTTGACTGTCATCGTACTCATATATTTGGCAAAGTATTCCATCAGAGGTGGCAAATATGGATAATGATTATTATTGTGGACAATCCTTTGACAATGGAAGCAAAATCGAAATAGCACAACGTATCTTTGGGGTCTTTGACATGTAAAAAGTGATATGTCATCGATGTGATAAGTATGGATGCTATGCCTCTAAGTGTCTGGATAGATTGCTAAATCTATAAGAAGCACAAGAAAACAATTGCAATAAAGACACACAAGAAGCGGATGATCTCTTGATGTACGAAGTTGTTTTCTTGAATGAATAAAATTGCATACCAAGTAAGTTTGTGACCAACAATGGAGAAGGGAATACTTGGTATCTAGATAATGGTGCTAATAACCATATGACATGAGATAGGATATATTTTACCATGATTGATGACTCCATTACCGGGAAAGTAAGGTTTGGAGATAATTCAATAATCGATATCAAAGGGAAAGGTTCGGTATCCTTCTTGGATCGGAATGGAGATACCAAATAGATGAAGGATGTGTATTATACTCTAGACTTGAAGAGTAACATAAATAAGTCTTGGACAAACTACATAATCAGGTTGTGACATTGGGGTGAAAAGATATCATTTAACAATGCGTGATCGAGATGGGAAACTACTTGTTAAGCCCAAGAGATCATGAAATCGTCTCTACAATATTCAAATGGAATTGAAAGTTACTACACATCTACATCTTTCTAGGATTAGCGATTCAACTAATGACACTCAAAGACCAAACATATTCATACAAGGTTTCACTTCATAAGAGAATGTGTGGAGAATGAGCTAATAGAAGTTGAACACATTCTCGGAACAAAGCAAAAGGTGGACATTCTAACAAAGGAACCTGGAAGAATCAAGTTCAAAGAAATCGGAGAATTCATTGGTATTCAAGACATTGAGAAAATTGACTTCAAGCTTAAGGGGGAAAATGTCAAAGTAAGTTTGAAGTTGGTAGCTTGAGCTACTAGCTAATATTTAGACTAATTGAAATGTTTTACGAAATTATCCAAAACATAGTTGAGATATTTTAAAAAGTTATCTAAAACATAATTGTATTCCTATTAGAATTAGGAAATAGTGTAGTCTGTATAAAGAGATACCAATGTTTAGCATAAAATTTGAGTTCATTGTTATGACCTTTAGTTTTTGAGTTATTTTTCTAAAATAAATAAAGAAAGTTATTCTTTATACATCTTTGAATTCACCAAAACACTTCTTAAAGTTTTCAAGTACCGAGACTAAATTTATCTCCAATGAGAAAAGGAACTAAACAAAATTCTGATAACTATGTGTCCTTGAACTTACGATTGTAGACTCCAATCTCTTGGCAGCTCTTCAATCAAGTTTTGTAGATTTATCTTTGGAACATTAAGAGATCTAGCCACAAACTTATTTACTGCGTGCAAGTACAAAGGCATAAACGTAGTGAAGAATAAGGATTTCTAGATCATTTCGACCTAAGTGAAATTGGTTGAGGCTTTTTATTTTCCATATTTTCTATCGTAAGAGATGTAAAGGATAATTTGCTTAGTAATTATGAAACTTTATTTGTTTTTATTTAATTCAACTTATTTATATACCTTTATATTTTATACACTAATATGGGTAAAATCTCTATTGTCCGTCTAAAGCATCATTGCGGCTTCTTCTCTAATTTGCATGTGACAACAAAAATAACACTTGCCAATTACTTGTGATTTTAATTGGGTTTTGTTCATTTGGGCCGAGTAAATTTGTAGGCTTTTACCCATAGTGTCCATTACAGAACATATACTAATAAGTGGTAATAAGGTTTAGTCAGAATATACGAATCTCTCTCTCTTACCGATCTTATATGTTGGTAATAAATTGAAAAAACTTCCCTCTTTCGACGTGGCCTAACTATTCATCTCAATTTCTCTGGCGCTCATAGATTTTCTTTGATTCTCATGTCTTTCCCGAGAATATTCAGGAAAGCCGTTAACACCGTCGTATCTTTCATCGTCTTTATCTTCTTTGACCTTATCAACATAATTCTCTGCATTGTTTACGAGTTTGCTGACTAGATATTATAATGTTCATGTTTTAAAAGCAGAGGACTCTGTTCAGCAACCATAAGAGAATGTAATATCAATACATGGTTTTGTGGGTTCATCATATTTTTGAACAGAAACTGTGTTTAAACACATAAAGAAAGATAGTTATAGGCTCTTTGTGGTCGATCTTTTGGGATTTGGGGAAAGTCCTAAGCCAAGAGATAATCTTTATACATTGAGAGATCATGTAGAGACAATAGGGAGATCTGTCGTTAAGTCGTACCAGTTAGATTCATTTCATGTGGTTGCAAATTCAATGGGTTGTTTAATTGCTCTTGCTTTAGCTACAAAACACTCCAACATTGTCAAATAAGTCACTCTTGTAGCACCGATGAGGGATTAGTTTTGTTTCCAATTTTATCTTTTCAATCTAATCTTGTGAGATTCGATTTGTGAACTTATACTTTTGTTTGTTATTTCGATTCAGCCTTACTTCCTTCGTCGTTTAAAGAATCAGTGTTGACCCTAATCAGTGGAAAGCAGTTGTGGCGTCCGCTAGCGTTTGGAACGGCTATGATGTCTTGGTATGAACATATCAGTATATGTGTTTGTTTCATAATCTGCAAGCATCAAAAGATATGGGAGCGGCTAATCAAGCTATGTACAGGTAGAAGGTAAAATATTGAAACCAGTTTTTAGTGATTGCTCATGTTTAAAATTATCAAATCTTTTCAATAAAGGTTTGATCTTTATTAGGGAGATTCATTGGAAGATAAAGTACATAACAAGACACACACATCGCTCGGCATGTATGCACAATGTAATATGTGGTGGCTAAAAATTCACTGATGAACATCTCAAAACTCTTATATATTTTGATGCTAACATTCACTTGGTGCAAAGTAACTGTGATAAAATCGTTCCTTCACATTGCTAGGCTAATATGAAGAGGAACTTTCCAGTGATGGAAGTTGATATAGTCACCGATGCTGATCATGATAGTATGATAATTGGAAGGAGTGAAGAGTTTGCTGAGAAATTGGAATTCATTTGGTGTTCATGTAAAATAGGTTCACTGACTTAAAACTATGGATCAATTCAGTTGACTAGAGAGCAAAACAAGAAAACAAAAATGCAATGAAACTAAACTTATAACTCTTGTTTTTCTCAATGACAAAAAGGAATAGAGACCAAACTGGAAACATAAACAAGGTGATAAGAATACAAATCAAGCAAAGAATCAATGGAATCTTCTTGAATGCATAACAATTCACACGATGAGACCCCACCTAGTGTTTATCACTATTTATCACTTAAATCTCAATCTTCTTTGTTTTATGTCAATCCTGAAATGTAGTGTTTAAGTTTTTTTAAAAAATTATACAAAACAATGAATAGTCATGTGATTTGGGAAAAGGTTGCTTCTATTCATTCAAATACAAGTATATATAGTGAAATATACAATGACCAAATGCCCAATAATGATAAGAAGACTTAAATAGATAATTTACATATCTATTTCCTAATACCCCTTTCAAGTTGGCAGTGAGATGTCTTGAATTCCCTACTTGGACAATAGATGTAGAAACTTTGGTGCGGAAAGAGCTTTAGTAAGTAGATCAGCCAGTTGTTCATGTGTAGAAAGATGCTTAGTAGTTATTAGCTTAGAGGTGACAGCATCGTGGACAAAGTGACAATCTCTTTCGATGTGCTTTGTCCTTTCATGGAAGAACGGATTCTTGGCTATATGAAGTGCAGATTTGTTGTCATAGAAGAGGCTCATTGGCTGATAGTGTGAGACACCAAACGTGGATAGTAGTTCCTTGAGCCACTTCAATTCCTTCAATGTATATGCCATCAAGCGTGTTCATCTTCAGCAAAGACATGGAAACTGTAACTTGATTCTTCGTCTTCCATGAGATAGGTGAATTCTCAAGAAGAGTGACATAGGCGTTAAGTGAGCGACGAGTGAGTGGACAAGCACCCCAATCATCATCAAAATAGGCAGTAAGATGTATATTAGAATCACACCGTAGCAAGATACTTTGTCCCCGTACAAGCTTTAAGATATCAAACGACACGATTTGTTGCTGTCCAATGCTCTTCTGGTGGACTATGCATGAACTCGGAGAGAATATGGACTGCATAAGAAAGCTTGGGACGAGTAAAGAGCAAGTATATGAGACGTCCAATAAGTCGTCGATATGCGTGAGGATCATCAAGCACAAGACCTAAAGCTTTATAGAACTGATGTTTAGGCACGATCGGAATATGAGCAGGCTTGGAAGCAAGCAAACTAGATTCAACAATTTTGTCAAGAGCATATTTCCTCTGCGACAAAAAAATCTTTCGGCATATCTAGCAACTTCAATACCCAAGAAGTACTTACGCTTGCCCAAGTCCTTCATATGAAAGCATTCTCCAAGATAATTTTCGAAATGTTGGAGAGTAGTCAAGTCATTACACGCAACAATAAATTCGTCCATGTAGATGAGTATATGGAGATGAATGTTATTGCAAATGTAAGAAAAGTGAGAGGAGTTTGCCTTACTTTGGTGAAAACCATACTCCATGAGGGCTGAACTAAGCTTGTCAAACCAACACCTTGGTGCTTGTTTCAGACCATACATTGACTTCTCTAGTAAACAAACTTTGTTAGGATCTTTACTTTCAAAATCTTTGGTGGACTCTTCATGTACACTTCTTCATCTAAATCTCCATGTAAGAAGGCGTTATGAACATCCATCTAGTGAACTTCCCATTGCTTGGCAGCAGCAACATCAAGAAGATTTTGAATTGTTGAAGGTTTTTCTACAGGAGCAAAAATATCTAAGTAATCATCATCTTCTTGTTGCCTATTCCCAAGTGCCACAAGACGTGATTGGCAACAAGATATCGTGCCATTTGAATGATATTTCATGCGATACACCCATTTACTGCCAATGACTTTTTTTATCAGGAAGTAAATAAGTCTCTATCCAAGTGTGATTAAGCTTGAGTGAGTCATGCTCATCATTCATTGAGTCAGTCCACAAATCATCTTGACATGCTTCTTTGTATGTTGTCGGTTCTTTGGAGGATAATAGTGTCGCAAAAAAAGCTTTATGACCTGGAGAATAAGAACAATCAGATATATAATTGCTTATCGGATACACTATGTTACCTATGACCGAAGAGGAAACGTGATTGCGGCAGAGAGAGCAAGAGGGGGTGTAGTCATTGTAGATGCAGAGTTGGTGACATAGTTTTTAAGAAGCACAGAGGGCTTTCTCTCCCGAATACTTCTCCGTAAAGCCTTGTGATCAACAATTGTAGTATCCAACTCAACAGCAAATTGTGGTATAGACTACGGAGAAGTCAACGTTTCTGGTGATGGGGGAGAATTCTCAACTGCTGAGTTAGTGATAAGCGGTCGTGAATTAGATGTTGAAACAACATTTTCAGCGGTAGAAGATGTTGTATTTGATGATGGAGATGTGGGTGGCCAAGGTGTTGGTAATAACCAGTCATCAAATACCGAGTCCGGAGAAATTTGAGGCTGAATAACTTCAAGTGATGGTGCTTCTTGAAAACCCGGAAATATGTCTTCGAGAAAAACAACATCTTTGCTCAAGAAAAATTCTCATCTCGCTCTAAGTCATAGAGTTGCCAAGCTTTCTTGCCGAAGGGATATCCAAGAAAGAGATATTTGCGAGTTCTCTCTCCAAATTTATCCTCATCTCATGAACGACAATGAGCAAAACAGAGTGAGCCAAAAAATCTCGTAGAATCATATGAATGCGCAATACCATGGAACATCTCGTAAGGTGTTTTTATTTGGAGAACTGGTGTTGGTGTCCGATTAATAATGTAAGCAGCGGTGAGTATACTTTCTCCCTAAAAACGCACATGTAAATTGATTTAGAAGAGAATGGAGCGAAAACATTGAGTATATGACGATGTTTTTGTTCTACTCGTCCATTTTGTTGTGGTGTATTCACATACGAAGTCTGATATTGTATACCATTGTTACAGAAGTATTGTGCAAGAACCGTAAATTCAGTTCCATTATCCAATCTTATTGCTTTAACTTGCTTTACAAATTTTCTTAAACTCATTACGCAGAAATATTGTATGATTTTAGCAACCTCTGATTTCTCAAGCATTAAGAATGTCCAAACAGCTCTTCCGAAATCATTAAAAATTGTTATAAACTAAGCAGCCCCACAAGTAAATAGAGTGTGATAAGGACCCCATACATCGCAGTATATCAAAACAAAAGATTCAAAATCTTTATTAAGACTTTCACAAAAATAATGCTAGTCTGTTTGGCTCAAAATCAAATGTCACAAACGTTTTTCTTCTCAAAATCAACATCATACTTATTTAGAAATTGCAAAGAATTCAGAACTTTGGAAAACGAATGACCAAGATGACGATGCCATAAAGCAACCGGAGAAACTTTGATAGAAGTCGCAAGCTAAATTGGTTTTGTAACCTTGATATATATGTAGTAATAGACCCTTTATCTCTCTTCAGGCTCCAATCAGGGTCCTCGTAAAATGCTCCTGCAAAATACATTGTGTATCAGTGAAAATAGCAATGCAACCACTCTGCTTGAGTAACTGAGAGATGGAGATCAAAGTGCACTCAAAATCTGGAACATAAAGCATGTCATGTACCGTATATTCAATACTAAGCAATGTTTTTCCTGAATGAGTTGCAGTAGAAATGCAACCATAAGGGAAGGTGACAGTCGAATACGTAATAGGTGCAATGTCATGTAATAGGTCTCTGTTTCCTGTCATATGGTTAGAAGCTCCAATATCAAGTATAACTTCAGTTAGAATGGGTTTATTAGAGACATGAGATGTAGACAATTAAGTTTGCTGGTATTGCAAAAGTTGAATCAATGCAGCAAGTTGTTCTTTTGCCGACTGTGTTGAGGTGGAGGCAACTGCAGAAGCTTGAGCCACATTGGCTCAACCTCTACCGCTATTCCCTGTACCTGAAGAGCGACCACCTCTGCCACGTAAGTTTGGTGCACCAAGTGAGGCTTGCTGTTCGAGGTACCACTCCAAAAAACCATGGAGAAGAAAACATTCAGACAAATCATGTCCCTTGCGATTGTAGTGATTGCAGAATTGTGGTGAGTCACGTGACTTAGAAGTAGTCACAGTAGCAGAGAGAGGCAGAGAAGAAGTTGCCTGAACTGAGAATCCAATAGCATCAATCGTAGATTCCTAGTTGCATAGGGATAGAAGATGTTGCTCGTCGCAAACAACACGTGGGTAAATAGAATTTAAATCCAGAATAGGATCTTCATTAAATATCTTAGAACATATGGTGTTGAAGCGAGCATTGTCAAGACCAAAGAGGAATTCTTGAACACGTCCTTCTTCACATTCACGTTTAATGGCTTCAGATGAAGCACAAATACAAAGCTAAGTGGTCCACATATTTTCTAGTTCTTCCCACAACTTTGTCAAACGACCAAAATATTCAGAAACTAGTTAACCATTTTGAGTACACTTTTTATAGTATCTGCAACAAGATGGCGACGAACACTGTTTTTGACTAAGGACTGAAGCTTGATCGTTTTTCCCAGATATTGTAGGCATCAGCAACATGAGGAATAATTAAGCGAAGAACATAATCGATGGAAATTTGGATCCAGCCAACGATCATAGAATTGGTAGTTGTCCAACGAGAGAAATCTGGATCTGTAGTGGGTTTGGTTAGTTCCATTAACGAAACCAACGCTTGCAGCGAGTTGGTCAATTCAGTGGTCCATTCAGTGTAATTGTCACCACATAAGAGAAAAAGAGTGATCAACGAGCCCAGACTATCTGAAGGATACAACGTGTAATGAGAAGGTAGAGTAGGAGAAGGTTATTCAACAGATGGTGAGTCATGAGACATGATGATGATGACTAAAGAAGAGAATAAAGTAGGTGCTCCGTTTTTGAAAGGAGAAACAAAGAAGTAGAAGAAAAAAAATTAGAAGATGACGACAGAAAGAGAATTAGGTTTAGAGCTCTGCTCTGATACCATGAAGAGATTTGTGAAAAGATTGTTTTTATTCATTTAGATAGAAGTATAAATAGTGAAATATATAATGACCAAATGCCCAATAACGATAAAAAGACTTAAAGAAATAATTTATGATAAATAGTCATATGATTTGGAAATTGTGATAATGTTGAATAAACGAAAACAAGAAAAAATAGTATTTTCCGGACATATTCATCAATATATTCATAATTATATAATTTATTTATTTTGTAATTTTTATGTGTGTGTGTTTTGGGCTATGTAGCATGAAATCTTCAAATATGTCGAGTCCTGAATTAAATTCCAACAAGCAAAGACTTTACGCAGCTTAATCTATAAGTAAAGTTAAAGTTAGCGACATCATATTTTATGAGGTTCACCATATCGCAGCTCATGTTCGGAGCTCTTGTTAGTTATTTTTTTTTCCTATATAATTTTGCTCCCTTTTCACTTTCTTTATTTTTACAAAAATGTTTCCTTTTTCTATTAAGCCATTGATTTTTTTTAGGTTAAATATTAGAAAAAACAATGGCTCAATATTGTACCGTTATTTTTCTCACATTTCAATTATGCATTTTTTTATTGTTTTATTTTTAATTAAATTCATTTCTTTCATTTGTTTATTTTCCCTTGGTCGTATTATTTATTACACAAAGTAATGAAATTGCGTTTTTCCTTTTTGTTCCATTACCACAATACCTTAAGAAATTACATCAATTTTTCCAATTTTTACATTGGATCTCTAACACGAGTTTTCTTTGCTTATAGTTTATGTTAGCTTATATTAATTTAATTTTTTTGTGTTTTTAATCATGTCAAAGTTTAAATTCTGGAAGTATTAAAATTTTAGAAATACTAAATGAGACCAACTGAATCTATTTTTATAGTTAAAATTTATAGAAAATTTGTTAATCGTAAAACTATCTATATTAGACTTGACGTTTTGAATATAGATAACAAAAATGTAGGTGACCTTTCGTTTAGAAGCAAATGGTAAATCTAATAAAAACAGCCGCACTTGCATATCCAAGAATCGAATTTTATTGCATACATTATGTAGGAACTTGGCTAATAGGACAACTCATTGTTAATAACAAAAAATGAATATAGATAACATTATGATTTAGGAGTTACTTGAAATCATATATGATTAAGTTTTAGGTTGATCACTGATATTATTCCTATCTAACATCTATATTTAATTTTTACTTTTATTTTAATGTTTTAGTAATTTTTACACTTGGACAAACTCTTATAAACATGAAGGAATACCCAAAAACTTTCATCATTTAATTGATCTTAATTGGGAAAATATAAGGAAATCCATTATTTAGATTGTTTTAGGCATCAAATTATATCGGACCAGCCCTGCTTCAGGGATGATGTGCTTCTTACTTCGAAATCAGAAACAAATCGTAACCACTTGAAATCACTTTGGAATCGCGATTTCAAAACTAAAGGTATGGAAGCTTGGTAGAAGCTTACGATAAAAAATAAGAAGCATTTGGAAACTCGAAATTGTTCACATATAGTGAAATTTTTATTAGAAATTAAATAAACCAATAACTAACTTTTTTGGTTTTTAGTTTATTATGCGGTTTAATTTAGTCAACTTTAATAAAAAAACTAAATTTTAAACAATAAAAAACTTCAGGATTTATTTATATTTTAAAATGATTAATAATATTTAAATTATAAATTGGATTTTGTTTTTCTGAAAAGTTTATTTTAATATTATTTTATTTTTAGTGATATATATATATATACTAGATGATGTCCCGTGCGGTTGCACGGGATTATATCTTTGTGAAGTTTTGTTGTATATGTTTATTTAAATTTACTTGTAATTTGTATTTTTTTATACGGGTCTTAATATATGAATTGGTTTTGTATTGATGGATGGATTTATATAATGTATATTTCCCTTATAATTTTTATGTGTTGTGGTGTATATTTGGCATGTTATATTTGTCTCAAATTATATATAATTATTACCTGGATATTATTTTTTACTTTTAATATATATTAATGTTAATAAATATTCATCGTTAGTTTCAGGTATACAATTTTTTACACATTAATATGTAGTTTGCATAGTTAAAAAGTCTTAGGTTATATATAACGTATTTTTGCTCTTTGGTTAATTATATATACACTTATAATTAATATTTCTTTTGAACTTCGAATATAGATTTTATATATGTTTCAATTAAGTGTTGTATATTTTATATAAAATATGGTTTATATATATTATACAAATAATAAGAGAATTTAATAAATCATAAACATAAAATTCATTAAGTTAATATATATAAATAATATCTGAATAACAAAATAAAATAAAATGTAAAGAATAGAAATATATAAGCACGAAATATAATGTCTATAACAAATATTCTTTTATTATAATAGATAGAATGATAACAAATAGTTGAGAATAAAAAGAAACAAAAATACATATTTACCAGAAATTCTTTTCGAATAAGTAGCTCCTATCTAGTGTCGAACATACTTCAAAATCAAATATGCAAATCTTGCATGCCTTGAAAATTTCAACGTCACCATATGTTGGTCGGTGAATTGAATGACAGATATCTTTAACATATGAATCCATTAAGTGTTTGAAAACCAATGAATTAGTGGGATTGAGATAGTATTTCACACGACTATGAACTTTTAAAAGGTTATCGTATGTTTGCAACACGATAGTTTTGAAAAATGAAGACAAAAGTTTATAATCTTGTTTTTTGATGATCCTCCGAGACATGCAAAAATAACACCATAAAGATACATTGCATCAATATTGCCTTTTTCTGAAGCGTCTTTCAATAATTTAATCTTTCATCTCTGTCGTTATAATGGAAATAGCGTACTATACCCAACCTATATAGTGCTTCAGGATTCCCATGATTCTGTAATTTCCGGCATGTTTGGTAGAGCTGAAAAGAGGGTATATCTCTTGGATTGAATTCTAATTCTTCTAAAGAAAGTGTAAGAAGAATAGGACTTTCATTACATAAAATATGGAATTTTCTGCAAACGCATCTAAGGTTACAAACATCTTGCAGAGAAATTGCAGCACAATATGATGCAATTTTGATTAAAAGATCATCAGATAAAGACATTAAAAAAGAAACCATTGGAAATAATAAATATTATAAATAACTTACAAAAAGAGGTATACATGTAAAATGAAGAACACAAACATATTTATAATCATGAGATGTGTATTTATCGTCTTCAAACTATATGTATCTAATAGAATGATAATATTAGAGAAATATAAAAAGAATATTCTATTTATTGCGTATATTCTTATTTATATTCATATATATACTTTAATATCGTGTATTATTCAGATCATTTTAGGTATATTATAAATAATAAAAATGTACATAAAATATATTAAGAGAACTTAATATCATTTAGAACCTATTATTACTTTGTTTTGTTATAATTATAAGAAGATAAATAAAAAATTAAATAAACAAAATTTATATAGAAAGTGATAATAATCGATATAAATAATAGTCATAAATTTATATAACCAAAATAATAAAATCAAAAAAATGATCTGATTCATAAAATATTCTTTTACTAAAAACCAAGAATATACGGTATAAAAATATTAACTTCATGATCCCATATACTGATGCTACATGATGACTTAGTATTCATGTCTGCATTAGCACTATACATATGTCATATATTGTTGTTATTCAAGAAATCAGAAGTTTCACCATCGCAAAAAAATTTGTCTTTGCAGTATTTAGCTTTAAGTTGTAGCAAGACCGTTTGTGCATGCCACATAACATATTTCTCTATCCTTGCGCGTAATATCTCACGTTGTTTTAAAGTTTTGGACATTAGAGGCTTGATCAAAACATAAAAGATTTTAAAACCTTCTTGTTTTGCTCTACCACCAAGACATATGAGAATGATTCTGTATAGATAGATAGCCTTAGGAAGAAATCTTCAAGCAGCTTCATGTAGCAATATTAATCCTTCAGCTTTACGATTGTCAAAGAAATAGCATACTATACCCAAACGATACAACCTTCAGGGTTTCCATTGTTTCATAGTCGTTGGTACCTTCTATAGTAGATTTGAGGCGAATCAAAAGCAGGTTGGAAGAGATCATCTATTAGAGAAACTCGATACTGCACTTGAGGTTTGTCACATATACTATAAAATTTAATGCATACTAACCGGAGGTTTAAGAAAGACGACTTAAGATGAACTGACACAATGAGAGATAATAGAAATAAAGATACTATCGGGCCAAGAAATCCAATTCATTTTTAGAAATTTATCTTCTTATAAGTAGTTGAATGCCAAAGAAATGTATAAATAATGAATAATATATAGATTGAATCTAAATGTTATGAGTATATATAGGACATAAAATAGGGTTTTCTGTTACTCATTCCCTGAATTTAGTATTATAATAAACAAATAAAAAATCTATTTAAGTAGAGAATATATGATTCTATTCTAATTTTGGCTTAACTATTTTTTCTAAACAGAGATATTGTGTTTTCCAAATATATCCTATAAGAATCTATAAGAATACATTTGAATTCAAAACTAAAAAAGAAGATAACATTTGAATTCATTATAGCAATATATTTTTTTAATAATATTGTAGAACAAAGTAGGACTGGTCCATAAATTATGGGCTTTTAGTTAATCCATTTGTTAAATTTGTTCTGAATATTATATTATAGGATCCATTTGGATACAAAATATTATATCTAATGAGTGGAAAAATGAATTATTTTATTGGATCAAAATTCAAAGAGACCAAAAATAACTTTACAAAAATAAATAAAACCAAAATTAATTATAAATTAATTTAATAAAATTTTAAGATAAACAATAGGTGTAAATATATGATTATAATTAGGTTTTAGAGTTTGTTCTATTAGATAAATCAATTATTTTGTAATTAACCAGATATTTCCAAGTATATTATAATTGTATTGACATAAATATGTAGGTATTTATTTTGTTACATGAGAAATTAATTTATTAAATAAAAGATAGTACTTACCTTTATTGGTAATCGGAGAAATGATTGTAAGTAAGAAAATATTCCAAATTAGCTGAAAGGATATCAAAAAGATTTTCTTCTTTTCGTTTTGAATCAATCACGGTTCATATCTCAAAAAATTTCAAATATCACCATTTAAACTTCTTTTAAAGAGAACTATCATAGAGGAAAATGAAAGGGTGCGTTTGAGTAATCGATCACCAAATGTGCTTATCAATCTTTTAGATTTTGACTTGCTATGCAGTTTATTTACATGTATATATAGAGCAAAATCAGGTAACTTTGTCTATTATTTTTCAAATAAGAAATAAGAGTATAGAGGACTGATTGTCGCAAAATTGAAAAGAAAATAATAAGACAAATATTTAGAATAGAAAAATGATTTTTAATTTAGGGTTTAGAAGCTAAAAACCAAGGCAGATATCATTAAGTTTGTTTCTTGATATTTGATTTAATGGAAAGAGTTTTAAATAAGAAAAATAGATATTATTGATTAATGTATATCGGTCTAAAATATTAGAAGCACTCTAGTAATGTATATTAAATTTTATTTTAATATTTACAGAGAAGACCAGATTCGGACACGAATATACTATTGTTGCCAGATGAGATCTTAATGAACATATGTAGTAAATGTGCACCTGCGGGATTAGAGACAATTAGAAATGTTAAGCTTGTTGAAAAAAATTTGTGATATGTGCAACACCAACGATGTTCTGAGGAAGCTCTCTTTAGGTAATGTACCTTTCTATCCAATGGGAATTAACAAAAATGTTTTCAATAGCTTCTGTGAAAGGTTATGCAAGGTAGGAAACATTGAAGCTATATACAGAACATGTGTTAGGAATTATTTTGTTAATGATCTTCATGAAGATGGTTTAGATAAGTTACTCAAAGCAAGTGACTTTGGAATTCCGGAAGCACAACTTGTTTATGGAGTAATTATGGTATGTTTGGGAGAACAAACTAAAGTGGAAGGGTACAAAGTCTTAAGGAATCTATTAAGGCCAACGGTGGGAACAACATTGGACTACTTGGCTCAACTTTGAGATCTTGTATGGTTTGGACCAGCAGAACTTCAAATTTAAGGAGACCTTCGAATGAGAATTATGAGTACGTCTTATGATAGAGGTCAATGCGAATGCAATGGTGAATTTGCAATAGTTATTCCCTTTTTTGAAGATTGGGATGGAGTTAATCATGGAATTGATGAACTTATTTGAGAAGCATGTGAAATTTGCTTGTGGGATTATCAAATTAGATTTATATTACCTTAGGCTTTATGTTTGTTATGTTGCTATGTAATTTTGTATTTTGAATTCCGTTATTAAGCATTAGGAACATTTTATCTTTTAAGGTATCTGATTCAGAAATATTAAAAGACTTTTATGTTAATTATTGTGATGATATGTGTTTGCTAATTGTTTAAATTATTTATCTATATTGTATAGTATAAATCTAGATTACAATGATTCGAGTTGCTATCTTTAAAATTTATAAGAAGATTTCTTGTTGATAAATATCAATATGATTAAATCTTTTGAATATGTTATTGCAATTATGCTAAATTCATGTCTGGACATAATCAAGTTATAGACTCATTAATGTTTTGTCTTGTATGTACATTTTGATTTGTTAAACTAATTAGTTAATGATGATAAATGTAATATGAATGTGGATAACAAACAATGTAAAATTTCAATTGATTGGCTCTAATGACATGATTAGAATTAATTTGCTATAAAATTAAATACTACCATTAAATTTAGATTATTCGCATCAATTAGAGATTATATATATCAAATTAATATAATTTAAAGTTCAGAATACTATTGTTAGGATATTCATTAACAAAACAATTATATTGTAATAAATAGAAAATCTGATTGATCAATTTCTATTTATAGGTTTGATAAACATACAAAAATTTAAAATAGAGCAAAAAATATAGTGTGTTTACAAACTTAATGTGCAACAATCAAAAAGTTATTATATGTCAAAAATTTCACCCACTTAATAAATGTCTGGCTACACAATTTCAGAAACAACCATAACACATTTCTGCTGTTAAAATATCATTCTTTGCTCCGAATTCATGCCAAAGATTTTCAACTTCAAAAAAATGTATGGTCTTCCCATCACATCCGCACTTCTCTGGAACAGAATTAGTCTTCAATGATCTTATTGTTTCATCACATAGCGCCTAGAGATTTTCGTCAATACGATAATCAAACTCAAAGAAGACTTGAACAATTTTAGAGAGTAACGGTTCAATATATTGTGAAAAAACTTGAATCCCTTCAGTTTTTTCTTTTCCACCAATATGTAACAGCAGGATCCCATAGAGATACTTCGTATAGCGGTGGTTAAACACAAAAGCCATTCGGAGTAACTTGAGACCCAATTCTCGTTTGTTATCATAAAAAAAAGACCATAACAGTATAAAGCTTCAGGATTGTCATTGTCGCAGAGTTTGGAATACCTTTTACTCGCTTGCTCCACATCAGGCCAATATGGAACAAACATGACTTCATCAAGTGATAACGTAGACAGAATCTGATAATCATCACATATTTTCCTCATCTTCTTGCAAGTCACTCTAAGGTTTAGAAATGAAGATAAGGAAGATCTCGCAGTAAGTTTAGCGATGATTAACAAATGATCATCATGCAAAGTAAAAAGAATAGACTCGTCGATCATCAATCTTTGTCTCTTTGGCTGCATGGTTTAAAATTGGAGATCTGTAAACAGGAAAAATGTTGATATGAGAAATAGGATTAATGTAAATGTAGAATAATTGATAGATTGCTTTAAAAAGGAGATGAAAAAAGTTGAGTTAACGAAAAGGTTTTATGAAACGACATGACTGTAAAAAATATAATGATTATGAGTTACTAATAAATTCTGACAACATATTTCATTAATTGTCATGTTTTACAATTAAACAAAACAACATGAAAAAAGAAAGGTTTTTTAAAAATTATGCAAATGAAAAAAACTTTTAACATATCTAAAATTTTGGCTAATTAATAGTCTATGTAAGTATTGAAATTGATTAAACCTATTCTTTCGAAAATATAGAAAAAATAAGAATTGAAAGTTATTTGATTTCATGGTGATAACCTATAAGAAAACGATATATGTGAAAGAGGAATTGTAACTACAATTAGGTTAATGTTTGGTGTATAGATGTTTTAGTATTTATATTGGTAACAAAAATTAGTTTTGTAAAATAAAAAAATAGAAATATTGAGAATCTTACTTTTCTAATAATAGTTCAAAAGACAATATAACGTGATAACCAAATTTGTGTAAACTTATTTAATATATCCATATATATTGACAGTCTTTTAATTGATTGGCCCTAAACTTAGACACTAACCTTAAATTTAGATTATTCGAATCAATTAGCGATTATATAGACCAATGTAATATAATTTAAAATTCAAAATACTCTTATTAGGATATTTTAGAGTGGCGGACGGAATAAATATAATAATTGGTCATTATTTAATAAAATATATAATGACATTCATTAACAAACAAAAATATATAATTTGGTTTTGTTTTTAAATAAATTTCATATGTAAACTTTCAGATATAAAAAAATATTTATTTTATTTTATTTTAATTTTTTGGTTGCATTATCCTAACCTAATTAGTTTATGTTGATCAATTTAATATAAATACGGAGAAAAAAATAATTGATGTGTACATAAAATATGCAGAGAAAAATCATCTATAGTTTTATATGCATTATGTAGGATAAAATAATTTAATATTCAATGTACATAACTTAATAATAAATTAAAAAAATAGAAACCAATAATAAAAACTTAACTAAAGTAATAAACTATGTAAAAAGTAATAAAATAAATTTAAATCAGACTAAATAGTTAAATATAGTTAGTGATGACATGAATATTTATGTCTCTCCCGAAATAGATATTCTGATATTGATTATTTTCAATTATTCATTATATATTTAAGATATTATTTAAAAAAACAATAATATTATGCATGTACAAATCAGAAAGGTATACATGTGAATTTCCAAATAAGTATTTGTAAATATATTTAAAGCATTTCAAAAAACAACTAATTTTGGAATTTCATATTTATAAATACAATAAATATCTAGGACATCTAAAATAATATATAATATGTGTCCTTTGTATAATATTGTAAACATGAACTACTTATCATAAATAAGATTATTTACATGATGTTTAAAAAATAAAAATAACAGATTGTTTATATTTTTTAATTTCATTTTTCTATCTAACATTTGGTAGATTAAGGAAAAATAAGTTATAAAAAGACAATTAATTTAAAAATAATTACCAAATAATTTCTAATATAATGTACCTATCATTTTAATAGTTTATCTTACAAAGAATTTTTTTTATATACTGTAAAAATATAAAATATTAAGGAAATGAACAACTACTTTATTGGTAACCATTGTAATCATTACATGCAAGAAAATCTTATGCCTGGAGATAACAAATTGTCTAAAGATTTTAATAACTTCTTCTTCCTTAATCGATAATCTCTCAATAAGAAACAACACAGCACAAAACAAACTCCTAGTCTCGCATTCTCTTATACAAATCCCGGTTATTATTTAAAAATCATTATTTCGAATCAAGTAATAACGAAGGTATCACTTTAATTTATATATGTAGAATGCATATTTATTTATAAATTTTGTTATAGTTTCTTATTGAGGCTATATTAATTTTATAGATGAAAAGATATCGTGATTCAAATCCGAAGGAAAATCAGGTAAGTTTTGCTACACTGACTTCTCTTAAGACATGTAAGTTATCAACTTAGTATTAAGAACTTGAGACAAATAAAGTTGCTAAAACTTGATATAAAGTTTACTCTTTTATAGATAGTTGTAAGTAGAAAAGTAATATAGTTTTCGGAAATTTATATATTGTTTTACAGTATCATTTTTTATATTAATTTTAAGATGTATCTGTTTTTTAATTATTTATATATACATAATGATTAAAGAGAGTTACATCTATGGATATGTTTTTATTTAAACCAAAATAATTCATCACTATGTACTTAAATAAGTCTAATTCTGTTTTTTTGCAGAAAAAAGATGTCCAGGTTACCAATCTAATTGATATGCCTGTTGAAATTTTGACGAAAATAATTTCTAAATTTGGACTTGAAAGGATTGAAGAGATTCAGAATGTGAGAGTTGTTTGTCCACAATTTAGGGACATATGTAACAAAGATGAAGTTCTCCGCAGCATCTCTATCAGTAATGTTCCTTTTTATCCGTTCCCAAATAGAAGAAATATATTCAATAACTTCCATAGGAGGTTATGTGATTCCGGTAATATTGAAGCGATTTACTGATGTGGTATAAGAGACTATTTTGTGGATGATAACCAAGAAGACGGTTTAGATAGGTTAATGGAAGCTAGTGATGCTGGAATTCAAGAGGCCAAACTGCTTTTTAGATTTATTTTGATATGTATTGGTGGGAATAGAAGAGATGAATGTTACACGCTGTTAAGGAGTTTACTGAGGTCGACGGTACTTGAAACATTAGACTATGTAGGAGAACTTCGAGCAAAATGTCTTCCAAGGAGCACTTGCACTTCGTTGGCGAGGAGAAAATCAGTTGAATATTCTTCAACAATCATACGTTAGAGGAGAATGTGATTGCAATGAAGATTTAATTGAGGTTCTCCCTTACATTGAAGGTTTTGGTGAGGAACACGGAATCGATCAAGAAATTTCATGTGAAGTATGCATTTGGGAATATGTGTCAAGGTTTATATTTCCAAACAATTAGAAGGTGTTTTTGTGGCTATTCAAGTTTAGACTTATTACGAATTATTATAAGACTTATTTATATATTGGGATTTTTAGACAATCTTTATGTGCTTTGTTGGTAAATCAAGTATTATTATAATTATTTATATGCTTATAAATATGGTATTGTTTAATATATATAAATGATTATATCTATTTAAATGGACTTTTTGTTATTATTTCACAAAAAATTTTGTGTCGCTATGGAGTATAACATTACTACCAAAATGTATTTGTTATGAATGAAATATTTTAGTGGCCTCAAATTGAGATTAAATTATTTAGTCTGTATAATAAAAAGACTTAAAAACATTCAAGAAAATAAAACAATAGAAAGGTTTACATTCTATAAATTCTGGAAAACGTCTTTGTAAACAACATTCATTGTCATGCTTTGTGCGTTTTCATCCTTATCAAGTATTAAAATCTTCAATACATTTTTAGATTTCACTATAGAAACAGCTACATATAGTTGACCATGAGAGAAAACATGGTCTTGGTAAGAATAAACCAACCTTGTTAAGTGTCTGACCTTGACTTTTGTTGATTGTCATAGCAAAGGCAACAAATTATAGGAACTTGTCTGCGTCGCATTTTGAATGGCAACTTTGTATCTAAAGGACAGATGACCATTCTAGTTATTACTATCTTATCACCAACATTGTCTCCAGTAATTATATGGGCTTCAATGACATGTTTATCCATTTGAGTAACTTGTAGCCTTGTACCATTACATAGTCCAACTTTTGCATCGATGTTCCTCATTAGCATAATAGGAGCTCCTACTTTCAATTTGATAGAATGATTAAGTAAACCAGACATCTTAATATTATTAAGAAAATCTGGTGTAAAGATCATTGTATCAATAGAATAAGAATCAATTGGACATAGGCTATCTGCACTCAGATAAGTCATCTCATCACCTGCAAGAATAAAAAATTTTAATTGTATAAATATCGGTATGTGATAGTTAAATTATTATCATTACATATATTATAAAATTATAACAACGTTTAAATAACAAAAACAAATAATAAAATATCAAAGTTTATTGTTAAAAATACCTGATAGAAGTGAAAACATGTGATCATTAATTAGATCAACATCATGTTCGTAGGACATAATATAACCCTATCTTGGAAGCATATTGGGCATAGAGATGATCCAAAAAATTACCATATACTTTCGAACAAATAGAGATGACAGGATCTGATGTTCCTGTAATAAGTAATTCTTCGGGAATATCAATCATAACTTCACCTAAATTAGGTTCATTAATTCTGCCATCACCAATAGCAAGAATCCAATCGGGAAAACGTTGAATTTCTTTCGATTCGTCAATGCTTATATTACAAGAAGATAATAACCTCATATTCTTTGTCAACTTGAGAACTTTACAATCATTCCAGAGATAAGATGCGTTCAATGTTGCCATTACAGTATCAGCTCTACCACCACCAACAATGACATGTAAAGCTTATCTAAAATCACCACCAAATACAACAACTTTTCCGGCGAATGGTTTGTCTTCTATCCCAATTATATCACAAAGGCTTCTATCTAAAGACTCAGAGCAATGCTTGCTCATCATGGAAGTTTCATCCCATATAATAAGAGATGCTTCTTTGATCAACTTAGCTAAATCAGACCCTTTTCTCATAGAGCAAGTTGTAAACTCATCAGGGTTTATAGGGATACCAAATCTCGAATGTGCAGTCCTCCCACCAACTAAAAGTAAAGAAGCAATTCCGCTAGAAGCAACATTGATAACAACTTTTCCTTTACACCATATAGCTGAAGATAAAACTTTCCAGAGGAATGTTTTGTCGGTGCCTCCAAAACTATAAACAAAATAAACGCCTCCTTTATGGTTCAATACAGAATATACATCGTTATCATAAATAATCTTTTGCTCTTGGGTCAACCGTTGGACATCTACATCATGGTTTCTTTGAGCTGAGCAAAATTATAACTGAGCTCCTCAAACAAAAAATGATTTACATGAGCCTAAGTATAAGAATCATCTAATTGTGGTAACGACGGATACTTTGACAATGAACTATCATTAGACTTCAAAACAGAATCTAACTCAGCCAAAGTAAAATTTTGAATTTGATCTTCGGTTAAAATAAGATCTACAAAAAAAATTGCAAAATTTAATAAAATTGTATTATTGAAAATATAAAGTTAGTAATAAATATCCAATCAGTTTTATAATACAAAATAAATTTTTACCTTGTCTATTGAGTAACTTCTTTCTCTTGATAAGAATTTCCTCTAACAATAATCTCCAAGTAGCTTCCCAAACAATTTCTAGAGAGGTTATGCTCTTACATAAAAGCATATGCACAAAAGTCTGGTGTAGAAAAGATGATGTTGCCCATTGACTTGCACGTTGCAGTGCTTCAATATACTTTGAATCATCATCTAATAATCCCTAGCAACACATGCTTCTTCGAAAGTGTTGTGCACTACACCATCCATTGTTTCGATATCCTCATAGCATGTTGGACCTCTACCTTTGTTAAGTAGAATTCTCAAGAAAAATAATTCCTTAAGCAAAGTAATACATAATAAATTCTACCAACATCAAATCTTGTAGTTTTCCTTTTGTTCGATGATTTTGCTTTTTTATTGTATATATATATTTGGAAGGAAATTCAACATTTGTGAGTTTTCTTGCTTCTGGGTCATGTTTATTTCGTTCCATCCAAGCAATAAACATAGACTGATCAATAGACTTTCGATTCAGAACACACTCGACCGGATCATCATCTTTCCATACCAAAATTGGTTGATCCTTTTCATGGAATGATAGCTTCTCAACAGGAATAGATCGATAGTGGATTGGAAATGCCAAAATTCTCCAAGCTGATTCGCAAGCAGATATATACCTATGAATATAATTTATGAGTATATTTTAATTAACTAATAGTGAAGTTAAAAACATTTAACAAATATATATTCAAAGTTAGGTTATTATTGAGTTACGTGCAATCAAAATAAGACTTGATTTCATCCACATCTACTTGGTCTAAATCAATCTCAGGATCTTCATATGGTGTCTCATTACCAACACCATTGTCATTAGATATCTTTAGACCAAATGCTATTCTATCATGTCCCTTATGAATGTACTTAAATAAGTACTTCACTGCAGATGACTGGTTACACCACTCAACATTGATATGAGCTCTATATCGAACTGACAACAATCTATTATGAGGAACGACATACCTATTTTCACACTTGAAATCATTCTTCACAACAAATCGATTATTATCACGACGCTTATAAACAGGATAACCATCTTCATCAACTGTTGTAGAATCATTAAATCGTTTAGGATAAAACTTAGAGCATTTTCCTTCTTTCATACACGGAGAATTCATGTTAACGGAACCACATGGACCATGAATCATCATATCTTTGACAACATCAAAATATTCTAGATCTTGATCTCTATCCGGAATCTCAGCACTAATTATCTTGTCAATGTCTTCAGCATCCAGGTACTTGTTCTTTTTATGCATAAACAACAAAATATGTGCATGAGGAAGACCTCTTTTATGGAATTCTATAGTATACATGGCTGAAAATATAAATTTAAGAAGTTAATATTGCAAAATAAAATTACCATATAATTATTATTTAAACATAA
Source organism: Lepidium aucheri (assembly GCA_900406435.1). NCBI lineage: Eukaryota > Viridiplantae > Streptophyta > Magnoliopsida > Brassicales > Brassicaceae > Lepidium > Lepidium aucheri. The sequence goes on from OVBA01000312.1 coordinate 73,072, forward strand.
ATAATACACTTTTTAAAATATAATGTAAAAATTTACAAAAATGTATATAGTGTTTTGTATATAATAAAGTGATTGTAAAATGTACCTGCAGCAATTTTGCCAAATACACCATTATCATCGGTCAAATCATTTAACAGGTTGTCTAGCTTTATTTTAAATAATTTACAGATAATATCAGGTCTATCCTCTGGACGTAAACCTCTCTCTTGAAGAAATCTTGTTATTTCTAGTCATTTAGGGTTGTTATCCCTTTTTTGAATACGATATGCATACCATTGTCTTAAGGTTATATTCTTTTGTTTCGTACCAGGCATATCTGAAAAACTGTTCTCAATATCTAATCTCCAGCCATCTTCACCTCTAGGAAATACAACAGGATACTGTAAAGGCAAATAACATGCATTTAGCTCACTTATTCTTTTCAGCTTGCCAGATTTCTGCTCTAACACAATATCTCTTTTATCCATGCCAAGAACAAAATCACCAACAACCAATGCAGCAACTTCGGAAGAAGTAGGATTATTGTATAAACGTCCATTTTTACCACGTGCTTTGAGCAAAACAAAATGTAATGTCTCAGTATCTTCTTCTCTAAACCTTTCTTTGTATGTGTTGATCATTTTGACATAAGGATTTACTGCCTTTAACATTTTACTAAACATCTCAACAATATCTGTTCTCAAGCTATTAGGAGATTCATGACTGTTGTCTCTGTTAGAACTGAAAATATACCACTTATTAAAAATCATATGATAGATTTGTAAAATATTTAATAATTATAGTATAGTAACTTTTAACACAAAAAAAATAATTACCAATAAGCTATAAGTCTATTCATGACCTCGTTAGAAGCATCATGAATATAAAGCTAGGAGAATTTTGGATGACCATTATCTGGAATCATACTTCCCATAAGATGGTAATTCTCACCATGAATTCTGTAAATTTTTGGACCACGTTCTACATTGATTGAATGGTCAATCTTGCCACCAAGAGACGTAAAAGAAAATATCATGTTGTATGCTCTTATGTTTTCTCTGAAATTCCGTCTTCTTTCATCATTACATGCATAAAAAATGTTTAAATGACACTTTTCTAGAGTTTCTCTTCTTATGCAACATCTCCCCATACCAATGAGCAGCACCACAATGTACACATTTGTATACAGGATCCCTTTCGTCTACATATTCTGTTTGTTTTGTAAAAACTGATATAAGAATATTAAATATTAAAGAAACATAATACATTTGAATTATAAAAAGGATATATATATATATATAAACCTTTTAATGAATTTGAACTATGTTGAATATCCTCCATTGTTGTATGAGCATTAGGGTTAGCAATACAATTACTTGTAGATTGTAAATTACTACCAAATTAGTAGTAGAACTAACAATTTCTTTATGATCACTATTAGAAAAATATACTCCAGGTACATCATCTTTAGATTCTCCCTCAGTGCTAAACTCGATATTTGAATCTGTAAAATATTATAAGTAGATTCAAAATTAAATAGTATTTTGATAAATTATCTATCTAGAAAGTACATATTTTTACATAATAGATGTCTATTATATAATTGTACACACCTTCGGAATCACTTGAAATACATTCTAGAGCAATGTTATGGCTATCATGAATGTTATTCGACATGTAACT
>OVBA01000313.1:0-74500 GCA_900406435.1 Lepidium aucheri
AAGGATCACTACCTTAACAAAGGATATGAATTTCACACGGTTTAAGAGCTTATTTTTAACAAGATCAAGAGCCGAGTTTCATTCTTTTGTTTTTGAGATAAATTGTGGGATTCACTAGGTCTTGAGAGCTTAGACATATAATATCCAGCCACATCTTGATCCTCATCCCTTCTCAACAACGAAACTTGAGGATTCAACATGGCTTTTAGATGCTTTACCTAGTAGAGTTCTGCATACTTTCCATAATTCCCATAAACTAAAAGTCCAAACCGCATGAAACAAACTGCAATGAACCACATAACTCATGAAACTTCATAAGAAGACATAGGCCTTCGTCCAAGGTTTGAAAACAAAGCAAGGAAATCGGCGGCTTGGATTGACTTGGGAAAGGTGTACAAGGTAGAAATCTTTGTGATTTTCAGTCCTAGCTAGCCTTTCCTTTATTGTCAAACGAACAAAAATGTGGTTTAGAGATGGAGCTAGGTAAAGGCGAAGGTTATGATGCCTCCATGTGATTGTCATCACAAACCAACATTCCTTTCTCTTCATTACCACTAAAAAATAAAACAAAACCGAGATTTAGAGTTTTAAATGAGACAAAGGTTGAGACTTTTTGTTCTCTCCCTAATGATCAAGTCACCATTTTTCCTCTTCATCATCTCAAAGAAAACTGTGACTTTGGAACTAAATGAGGCAAGGATGAAAATTATTCCACACTCACCATCATTCTTGCCCGACATTATCACAATGAAAGTAAAACAAGTGGCTTTGGGATTTAATGAGAAAAGCTGAAAACTTTCCCACATTTATCATCATTTTTTCCCTTTATTGCCACAAAGCAAACACAAACGGATCTCATCTCCTCCCCCTTTTAACTTAGAGATTAATGGAGCTTAAGGTAAAGGTTTTATCCTCCCCTTCGTGATGAACACCGCAGCAAACCATTACCATCTCCTTATTGTCACAAGGTTCGGATTTAAAGAAAAAAAACTTCGAAAAGCAAAAATAAACAAACCATGACTTGGGTTTGAGAGTATAGTTAAGGTATAGATTTAACCAAGACCACACTCCCTTTATCTTCATCATATTACAGCTCTCTGTGGAGTTGCTCTCATGGAAGAACCAAAACACTAAAAACAGAGGAAAGAGAAAAAAACAATTTGAAATCCGAAAAGATCCAATCTTTGGAATCAAATGTGATTTGGAGATTAAGATGAAGCTTAAAGTTGAGAACTTTCTCCCTTTTCATGTGATTTAATCACAGCTACCATCCAAGTATCTCTACGTTATCACTGAAACTTGAGAGCAAAAACGAAAACGATTTTAGCACCAAAGAAGTGGATCGGAAACCTTTAAGAACAAAACAACCAAGAGCAAAACGGCTTGCTCTAATACCATGTGCAGAAATAAAAGATAGAGTATAGAGAGAATGGAGAGAATAGTGTTAAGGAAGAATAGAGAAATGAGAGAATTGTAGAGAGAAAGCTTAGTGAGAGAACCTGCCCCAAAGGGCTTAATTCTATTGATCAGATTTACATAGTTTAAATAGAGAAAAACCGAAAATGAATCTAGCCTAAGATTACAAATGAGATTCATAAAAGCATAAGCACAATGACTTTGGGACCACAATGACTTTGGGACCACTTCTAGCTGTTGGACCACATTTGGGACCACATACAAACGGTCAGAATGTGGATAAGGTTGACTCAAATCTCTCCATCTTCCTTTGTGGGCTGGATTATTTGGGCCTTCTCCTCTTTAACATATCGTTGGCCTTTAAAGGAGATTATGTATGATGATTGAATCAATTCTACAGCCATAGTTGTACGGTCTTGTACGGATGTAGAGTGGTTGGATCACTCTAATGTCTAACATTGTTGACTACATATGTAGAGGCTCATTTCCCCTTGTTGGTCTTATATCCTCGGTCATAATGTTGATACATCTCGTGGTATTCTTCCTGCATCGTCTCTACGGTTGAGTCCTTGATGGCTGGGGATCGAGTGTTATATTTTTTGAGCTTGGCAACTCTATCCTCCTCGATTTCTGCATACACAGCACCCTTGTAAGGCGTCTTCCAGGGAACAAGGCTGGCGCAATCTTAAGTTCGGCTATTAACTCAGAGTCGTAATAGAGGGATTTGTGCAGCATATCAATCCTAGCGTCGTCTATGATTGTTATGCGCAATGGTACATCATGGAATCACCCAAGGAACGAGCAGAGTAACTCTTTTAATCCTTTCACTATGGCTTTGGGGTCGACCGTCGAGCATTGAATAGAGATCCAACTTTGAGAACCATCTAAAGCATCTCCAACCAGGTTCTCGACAAACAAATGGCCGTATCCTACATCCTACTCTTCAGGGAGGAATCTCGTCCTTCCCATTGTGATATTAAACGCCGTCAAAAATTTATAGGGGTTCTGTTGAAGGTGGGGCACTTGACCTTCACGGAGGAGTGAAAGAGCGTGTTGGATAATCAACGAATAAAGGGCATGTTTTGCATTTCTGACAACACACGCGCTATTTCTGGCACGGAGCTCTGAGATCGGTACATTTGGGCTGCCATGTCATGCATCTCAACTCTTAGCGCACGTATTTCTGCTTCTTTGGGGTCATCTAGTTTGGCTTTTTGGAGTACCAGTGGTGTTGGAGAGTCTGCTGGGCTCCTTGTATGCTGTTGTTCGAGAGATCCATCGAACAACTATCTCTGTAGACGAGGTGGAGACGGACTCACGGCCTGACCTAGCTTGGTGCGTAGGTGGTTTAGTATTTCTGACGATGATTCAGATCTATTGGTCGCGTCATCCATGCGTTTCACCATGGCGAGAAGCGAGTCAGCCACACGCTGGACCTTCTCGGAGCTTAAAGTTTTCTCAGCATTTGCTTGCAGTGCCTCCTTAGCGATAACGTCGACAGCTACTTCGGATTTGATCCATGTAATATCGGTTAGGGTCTCAATTGGTTGAGTGGTTTTGGGCGTTGCCGGCGACGCTTTTGCGGTGAACGGTCCCATCATGTTCGTCGACGAACTAGGAGAGACTTTTCTGGGTCTTGTTGGCAGTGTCTAGTCTGCCATCTTACAACTTGTGCGTTGAGATATTTTCTTTACCCCTCATTTCTAGCTTCAATTGTTTGTGCAGGGTTTAGCACAACGATTAATGAAAAGATAGGTAGGAAATTATGTCTATTAATAGCAAAAAAGCAAACGCTACAAAGATGCCGAGGCTGTCTTCGACGGTGTTTACAAGGTGGTTCTTAGTCTAAGTTTTTGTGTGATGATTTTCTTGTCTTTGGAATCTGAGGTTCCTCTTTTTTATAGGCGCCCTTGCTAGGGTTTCCAACCCTCACGCGTTGGGCATGTCATACGGATTGCCTCGTCTTGGTCGGTCATGGGACTGACAGTACAATCGTTCTCCTCTCTCCGTACTGTGTGTGTCAGGCCACTGAGCCATTAATGTGTGCCGCCTTGATAGTAGGCCGACGCCGAGGCGCAATAGTTATTGCTGTTCGTCTTACACTTGGCTTTCACTAATGGGCCGACTCCGAACCCAGTGGCTGTGGACTTGGGTTTGTCTTGGTTTCCAGCCAAGCCGATTTGGTTTTGATGGATCGTTGACATGTACCCAGGGTCCACCCCCAACAAAGTTGGTCAAAGTCAATGGCTGCCGAGTCCTTAAAAGGGCTCAAAATGTTCATCAGTCCGATGGTGGTTGGACAGCCATGGATAGATGGTTTGATATGCTCACGGCCGATACGGGTGGACTGCTCCGATGTTCAAAATTCGGTGAATGCATAGGTAAAATTTTGTTAAGATCACATGATTTTAATAACCTTGAAGCAAATTTGTTTTGAGGTGCAAATTCTTTTGTTTTAAATACGAGTCTGTTTTATATATTGTTGGTTACCTGAATGAATAGTTTTGTATCTTAAATGAACAACTTAAATGTTACAATTCAGGAATAAACTCAAAGCAATTTGCCCTTGGAGTTGTTAGACGCATTGGCTAGACGAGTACATATAAGAGGAGATGCCATTGATAAAGATCAACTATTACAGTTCTGGACTCTAGTAAATGATCAAAGCTTCGAATCCAGGGTTATGATAAATATTGACATGTAATGTTTTTGGTTCTTATGTTTGGTATCTCTAGAATATGAATGTAAAAGTTGAACCATAAAGAGTTTTTTGAATTGCAGAGCTAGTAAAGCTGGTACTGCTAGATTAACACGAGATGATATTAGAGAGGTAAAATGATGGTTTAGAAAAGTAAATCTTTCATGAATGGTACTTTTGACTTTTGTTTTGTTTGCTTCAATATCAGCCTTATTTTGTTTGCTAATAATAAGTCCAACTTTGATAACAAAGCCGATAAATATGCAGCACAGATTATGGAAGAGTTTGACCCACACGATATTATTGGATTCATCAGTGTAAGATTTTGTGTAACTTTGATTTCTAATGTTGCATCTCGTTGATATAAGACCCATAATTATAAGTCAAAACCTAAAAATCAAATATTTAGATCAAAAAAAATTGTGACTTTTGTAGTATTTTGAGACGCATGGAAGAAGTAATGATACTGCTTAGAGAATTGGGATCAGAGTGTGTAACAAATACAGAAAAAACAAAGAAGCCTACGATGCTTCGCCAGAAGGCATCGAGGAGATGGTACAGATTTATTGAAGCAATCTCGTCGTACTCGTTGAATCCTTGTTCGAAGAAAAAACCATCGACGAAGAACAAATCATGAACATCGATTGACTCCTGAGTTTGAGATACATAAGTGATGTACAGGATTTAAAATCTGTGTCCTTTTTGTATGAGTTTGATTATAACAAACATGAGCAAACAAAGGATGTAAAAGCAAAACTTTGAACTCTGAACTCAGATCAGAGAGATTTGATCTTCCGTTCCCAAACCAGACTGTTTCTGCTTGTCGTTAAAACGGCTAAAGCGGTTCAGTAACTGTGCCGCTTTGCGTTTACCTCTGTCTGTACCATTCTCAGCCATTTCTATTAAAAGACCCATTAGTCCTAATTTATGAGCTTCAATCAAATGCTGCTGATTCCTTGAACACAAGTGTACTAATACTGCAGCTGCATTTTCTTTGTTCCGCGGTGATCCAATTCTAATAAAACCTACAAGTACTGGAACTGCGTCAGCAGCTCCAACCACCGATTTCCCGTCCGGGTGGCTCGATAGTATGGCTAATATAGCGAGTGCTTCATCAACCATTCCACTTTCGGGTTCTGTTAGTAGCCGCATTAGCACATGAACTAAACCGGCTCTTACAGCTTTTCCTTTGTTCCCTTGAAATATGCAGAGATTGAACAGAGCAGTCGCTGCGTCTTTTTTGCCTCTCTGTGATCCTTCGCTCAGCAGGATAACAAGGGGTGGGATAGCTCCAGCGGCACCTATTGTCACTTTGTTCTCGTCGATAACTGAGAGACTGAAAAGTGTAGCTGCTGCATTTTCTCTAGCTTCCATGCTACCATTCTGGAGCACATGAACAATACTTGGAACTGCTCCACATGAAAAAACAATCCTTCTTTTGTTCTCTTCGCATATTGAGAGGTTAAGAATCGATGTCACCGCATGTTCTTGAATCCGAGAGTCATTGGATGTCATGAGGAGATTCACCAGAAGGGGAATTGCACCCGATGAAGTAATGGTGAGTCTGTTATGGTTATTCTGTTTTGCTAGAAGACGGATTTCTCCTGCAGCAGATCTTTGGTCTTCAGGACGTTGCGATGTGAGCTTCCGTAGGAGTTCTTGGATCTTATTATGTTCACCGGCAGGTGAGGAGGATGAGGCTTTACTACTTGGTTGAAAACTGCTAGGACGTTTTGGAGGTTCGATGCCATTGTTTTCACACCATTGAGCTATAAGGCTTCGTAGAGCATAGTTTGTTGTGACAGTATCGCTCGTAAGTATTTCTTGGGTCTTTGGACAGCTCGAGTGCCCTCCTTCAAGCCACTTCATAATGCACTCACGTTCATATGTCTGTACAAAGATTCAGACGAAATGAGTCAGCAACATTGGAAATAAGTTCACATAAACAAAATGGGAAAAATCCTTATAGTGTACCTGCCCTGAAGAGACAATTACTGGATCAATCATCAAATCTAGAGAAATAGGACAACGGAAATCTTCTGGCGGCACTGGGATATTCTGATCTCCATCTTGTGACTTTGGTAGTGGTGATTTTTGTCTAATGGGGGCATCATCCAAGTGAGGATTATCAGTCTGCACAAAATCCTTGATATTCTTGAGAAGCATCGACATCTTCTCAAAGCTTTCACCGGGATCACCGCCGCTAGAACTGACCATATCAAGTAGAGCCAGTGACTCTTGCGTAAGGTCTGTTATGGTCATCAGTTGAAGCTTCTCCGCCACTCTCCTCAGAATATCAGAGTCCGTTACGCTGCCTGTGTCACTGTAAAGAGATAGAAGATCCTTATATAACTCATCATCATGCTTATCGCCCACTTTTCCTATAGCTCTTTTTAACTGAATCAGGACAAGCTCAACCTAAAACAAGTGAAACAAAACTTGTTCAAATTCTGTATATAAATGAGAGCAGAGCAGAGAACATTTCAGCAATGCAATTGCAATCACGGTGAATCTCAATACCTGTTCTTTAAGCTCATCAGAAATTTCAAGATTTTCGTAAGGAATTTCACTCAAAGCTTGTTCCAAAAGAGCCGTAACTTTCTGAAATCTTAGCATCACCTGGTCTCTTTCCAATACCTAAGAGAATCAGATTCAAGGAGATTAAAAGATTACAGATACTTAAAGAATCCGTACAGAGATTCCCAAAGAAATAAAACGGATTCAACCTAAAGTACTTTGATTGCTTCCCTACTCCAAAAAAAGAGTCGATATCTATTTTAAATCAAACTATACTCAAGGGTTGGTTCTTTATTGCATCACTATCACAGAATTCATACCAGATCTAAGCATCAGGCCCTAAAGAAAAAATCTGAAAAATCAAAACAGGTTTGATCGAAATACTCACACACCCGGTAAATTTTGCTAACTTGGCTTACAAAAGTGAGCAAATCCTTAGCGGGAACAAGAGACTCCTTAAGAAATAACAAAGCCTTCACCACTACTTCAGGAACAGACGATTCTTTACTGTCTCTGATTTCTTCCAGCATCGGAAGAAGAAGCTTCAATCTCCGGGAAAGATTTCCAGAGTGTTTTTTCATTGGAGTGCGGTGATCTGAAATCAGAGCAATCTCATTTACTGAATCGATTATGGTTTGTGCCAATTTGTGTTTCTCCGAATGAGCCATTTTTTGGTGTGTAGGAATTTTCGGTAAACGCAGAGGAAACGCTTAAATTAATCTAGCCAATAAATTGGTCAGAGATTTGGACTCGAGAATGAGAGCTAAGTGAGAAGACGATGACGAAGAAGGACCAAGTCATCTCCGTGGACTTCTAGTGAGAGAGAAAAACCCACATAGAACTTAAGAGAGAGAGAGAGAGAGAGAGAGAGAGAGAGAGAGAGAGAGGGAGAAGACACTCATAAATTGGTCCTGGTACTTAATACAGCTCAGCTGAATTCAGTTCGGCTCGGCTCGGCTAAATCAAAAACTGGAACTCAGATTGGGTCTGTCTGGCCGAAACTTGACCCACTCATAGTCTTTATGCTAAACCAACGCGACACTGATTAACCAAGATTTTAAATTACTAATTATTGTGGTTGTATTATGAACATATATAGCAAAATATGATCTATTGGTCAAATGATATATTATAGGATTTCTCAGTTCAGACATGGGTATAAATCCATTTCAAATTCCTTGATTAATTTATTCCGATGCAAAACTTGACCATTTATGCCTAATAAATCATTTGTATTGTCAAAATTGAATATAAAGATGATTGTACTTTATTTGCTTTGTCGAAATAAAATAGAGAAATTTGAATGCATATACTCAAGTTTCTCTTAAATTAGCTCCATGGCTTACCTACATATGGTAGGTTACTTTCTGCATTCTAAGATTCTAAGATCATAATGCCCCTATTCTCTCTATCTCATGAGTTGGATTAAAAGTCACGGCAACTGCACTTATCCCTTCATCAATTCTCTGTTGATTTTACTCAATAGCTTATGTTACAACTTACAACCCAAACAGAAAAAATACAAGACATCAATTGTGATCTTCATCAATGTCGTGTGGATTTTCTTTCTTTTTCTTTAAATAAAAAATTTTCCTTTGCCGTTTTGAAATCTGATCTCCTAAGTCTCATGTTCTCAAGTCTTAACATCACTATTACATTAAACCCAAATTTGAAGTCCCAATTTTCAGTGAAATCCTAAAGAAAAGATGAAAATGAAGTGACAGCTTTTTTTTTTTTATTTGTCAACCTTACTCATTCATTTTTACTAGTGGGATCGACAAAGACCCGATCCATAGCCAAATTGCTCCCACTGGAACTGGCGGGATTTGAACCTCTCACCTGGAGCAATCCAACTGGTGACAGCTTTTTATCAAATAATATATGTATTATTAGATAAAAACATATATTAGATAATGTACTACCAAATAATAAATATATTATCAGATAAGAAAATTGTATCAACACACAACAAATATGCTAATGAAGTACGTATTTATCAAATAATATATATATATTAACAGGTAATATATGTGTTAACATATATTTTATCAAGTAATATATAAATTAGCATATAATATATATGTTACTTTGATAATATATGCGTTAGTACATAATATATATATATATATGCTAATCGAATATGTGTTTATGAGATAATAAGTGTGTTACCAGGTAATATTGATTAGGCATCACATTTAGGGGGTGTATTGTAATGGAAATTTTTAAGAGATTCAATAGAAATTTAGGTTTTGATAGCATTAGAGAGATTTGAGTGAGTTTGTAAGATATTAAGAATGATTTAGTTGTTTTTTTTGTTTTTTGTAGTAAGTAAATGATTGGGTAATTTAGGAGATTTTTATTATAAATGTCATGAGATTCTTTGTAATTTGTGTTTGAAGAGCGATCTTGATTCATATGGATTATAAGAAAAACTTAAGATGAATGAACCTTCATCAATTAGTGGAGTAGAGGACCATAGTGAAAATAACAACTCAAATAACAGATGTTTGACAGATTCTTCTAAATAAACAAACCTTCTTTTCTCTTTTGTTTACATTCGAATCCAAGAAAAAAAACTAGAAATTAGAGACAAAATCATTTTTGTACCAAAAAAAATAATAAAGCGGTTGAACAAAATGAAAAACTAGAAATAGTCGTATTCAATTTCTATGTTCACTAATCAAAGGTAGAAAAGTTCAAAAAATGTTTAAAGTTCCACACTTTAACTTTCAAATCACAGGAGCTAAAAGAAAAAAAGAAAAAGAGAAATAATGTCCAAAATCTTAACCAATATCTTAACAAGAATCATAACCAGAATTCATGAATTAGTACATAAACACATAACAAACAAGATATGGGAAACATAAACTATAAAATCAAGCATCAAAGGAAGGAACAAATATTTTTTAGTTTTGTATCTCTCACTATACAATTTTTCATTTAAGATAACAAAATATTCTAAAAAATTTTGAATAACAAGAGATCTGATATAATTAAGTTTTTGATTAAATAACAACAAATTATGAATTATTTTGAATGATTTTTTAAAAATTTTAAGTTCTATAACACATGATTTGATAAATGATAAATGATTCAAAAATCAATTTGAATAACATAAAATTTGATTAATAATTAGAAATCAATATTTATATTTATAAATCAAACCCAAATATAAGATAGTATTTACATAAGCTGATGGAATACAAAATATTTCTAATAGTTAGGACATTTCATATTGTGCTCTATTTCCTCCTCCAAGAATTATTTACGGAGTAAAATAAAATCCAATAACACTCTATATCCCACTATAAATTGGAGTAAAACTATTCATGTCTTCATTTTAGAGTAAGACTTTTTTATATTATTTATAAACTAGTAGTACGACCCATATCATGCACTGGTTGAATAAATGAGAAATTATATTTCATTTTCTTAGAGTTAATAAATACTATAATAAAAGTAAAACTTGTTTTGAAAAAAAAAAGCAAATATATTAGGTTTTTGAATTCATATTATATAAGAACACAACAATCTTTTCTCCTCAATTTCTTCTAAAATTTTCATAGCAATTTTGATAGCAACTTCCTAGTTACAAAATCCTACAAATACTATATATATTATTTAATTATTTTCAAAAATTAAAATATAATGTATATTTTGATAAAAAGAAAATAAGGTTATGTAAAAACAAAATTAGATTTACAAAGAAAATTGATTGCTGTGAATTTTTTTTTTTGTGAAAACCCTATCAACCGATGGTTGGAACTTTGATTTTACATGGGCCTATTGTTGGAATTATTTGAAAAATAAATATAACATCAAACGATATAATGGAAGAGTGATTTTTTTGTAGGGAATATATATCACAATAGTAAAAGAAGTGACAATTTTTTTGTAGCAAATGATTCATCATTGAAGAGATAAAAAAAGATAAAAATGGAGAAAGTCTCGATCATGAGAACAATTTTTGTTAAATTTTGTAATATTTTTTTTAAATAAATAATATTTAGAATAAAGAAAAGTGGAGATCGTAGAATTTTTTTTTGTTCCACGTTTTTATGTTCAATTTTTAAATTTTTTTCTATCATTTTGTTTGCTTTTGCTTAAAAAAAAATATTAAAAGAAAAAACTAAAAAACCATTTCTTTATCTTGTACCAAAACAAAACTGGGTATATTGAACTAAGGAATTTAAATTATTTTGAAAGATGTAGCTTTTATGAGGTTTTAAATGTTTCTAAAGAGTTTACGGAAAATTTATGTGATGTATAATAAAAGCCTCCAAAACTCTAATAGAAACTATGAAATTTGGATTTTGGTATTTTTCAGTAAAGAATTTTTCCAAAATACTTTAGAATCTAAATAATTATTCAAAATCACACCCTTAAAAAACCTCTAATAACAATAAATTTGAATGTATTTTTTTAATCATTAGTTAAATAACACTAGATTTTAAAAGATTTTAGAAATTTATTTTTAATAACAAATGATTAATTATGTCATAATTTTACCAGAGCGAATTCTACTTAGGTCTTTAAGCTTGAAAGTATTTTTCGCTTATGTCCTTGTGAACGGTTTAAAGGGTTTCATTACCTCCAATCTGACCAATTTTTCTCTCTTATATCGAGTAGAGCATTTAATCTGATCATTTAAGATGAATGTATTTTTTCGAGTCTCTCTTATCTTACTTTCTTTTCTTCGTAACACTCTTTCCAATTCTAAATAGAAAATTTTCTTTTTGGACTACTTCAATCATGTTATATCAGCAGAGAACCATGAACTTTCTATCCCAGGAACGCAATCTAAGGATTTTTGAACCTAGTTTTAAAATTAGAGTTTTATCCTACATACTAAAACTTCATTTCTTCCGTCGTAATGCGATTTTCCAATTTCGATTTATCACCAACTCTATGGCTAAATACCTCCACTAAGTCATTCAAGCCCTCTCTTTGGATAATGAAGAACCAATAACCCTTCCCAATAGCCCCAAATTTAGAATTTTTGACAAGAATACAATAGGTATAATGGGAAGGTTGCTCAACCTGGATTCTCAAATCATGGCAAATAAGATTGAGGTTATGCCTCGTGTGGAGGTTAAAGATCGTGTGCATGATATTGAAATGTCTCGTGATAGATTTCAGTTTGTATTCTAGAGAGAAGAAGATATGCAGACAATATGCTAAAATATGGGACTGACATTGATCCTACTGAGAGAATATGTCGCTCACACTGATCTTACTGAGAGACAAGCCCGTATGATTAGATAGAGCCATTTTGCAGATGAGGTAGAAGCAAACTGTGATAACCATCAACACATAAGTACTCATAGTCGTGACAAATGAAAGGGTCATGTTGTGGTTTCCAATGACTGTATGCCATAAGGTAAATATAAAACAACTGCAGAGGCGTCAAATGCTTCATCTCCTCTACCTATCTCTCCAAATTTATATGATATCTTCAACACCGAGGTTTGATGGTAATGTTGAGCATTTTGAACTACCAGTTCTTCGGAATGGCCAAGCAAAAGACAATGGACATAGGAGCTCGCATATATTAAAGAAACAGAAGAAAAGACCAAGTCCATGGGTAAGGAAGGTTTAAAAACTCAAGGAGAAGCAACATGTTCGGTAGTAGGAACTCAAACATTGACCTTCAACGAGAGCTCCAATAGGAAAAATGTAGATACAAAACCCAAAACTGCACCAAAGAACCCAAAACTCTCCAATATTTGGTGGCTTCTGAAGTGAAGTCGTTGTCATCCCAATGAGTCTCATGAGCTGAAACTTTCAAGGCGCGGGAATATTGAGACAGTTCGACATATCCAAAAAATACAAAGACATTATTTTTAGATATTATATTTCTCATGGAGACGAAGCAACAAAAAGAGTTTGTAATAAATTTAAAGGATTCGCTGGGATATAGTAATTTGTTTACTCTATTTCTTTTTTGGGTTCCTTTTTCTTGGATTAACTTACTTATTGGGACGATGAGAAGTAAGTCTCCACGGGAAGGATATTTGGCCTTGAGTTTTAGTTGTTTTCTTTTCTTTTCTTGAGTCATTTATTGCACCTCATGGCATGAATTTTTTTTTCATTTTCTCATGTAGTTACATTTCACATCTCGTTTAGAGTTGAGTCTTTAGAAGCATTTACGATTGCATCATTGTTAGTTTTGGAAATTTTCTTGCTTTAGGTGAACAATCTTGTTAAGTTGATATCTAGAGACCATTGTGAACTCTTTGAATTGAAAGTTAATTCCCTTTAGAAAGCTTATGGGTGGGGATCATACACCCAGAATTCCTATGCTTATGTTGTGTCTCAGAAGGATTTGAATTGATTCCTTTAACTGAACTTAAACTACTAATTTAGGGCTTTTGGATGCATTAAATGCTTTCCTTCCTTGAGCTGAACTTGATAAACCAAGTGGTGAACCTTTCTTACAATTGAGCGCATTCGATGATACCTCAAATGAACGAGGAGTGTACGTAAAGTCATACATTTTTGTGTCTCATATAGAGAGTGAGGAAGAGGATATGAAGCAACCCTCTCATGTTTATAGATCCTTTAAACGGACATCAAACAAAGCTCTGATGGTTGTAGATCCTAAAAATTTGGACATGTGCAAATAAGGCTAAAATAAGAAAAGATGAAGTACTAAAATGAAAAAAAAATGCATAGTAAAATTCATGGGAGGTTGAATCATATGTTTTTTGATCGAAAGTCCGTAAGGAAGCCTTCACCATTAGAAATAAGGAGTCAATTAAAGTGCCCAGAAATCGGTTTTGGGTGTATGATATTTTGGGATTGGATGCTAAGCTTGATGCAAGTATATTGTGGTCTTTCTAAGAGGATGGGGGTTCAGATGTGGATTACGGTTTTTGGCTTAATGAGTTGTTCGTTTTAGGTGAGATATTCCCTTCATTTTTCAAACTTCTTCTTTGGTTTTGTAGTTTGTTTGCTTGAGGACAAACAAAAGGCAAGTCTGGGAGAGTTGATATATGTAAATATTAGACTAGTTTTCTTGGAAATTTTGAATCATTATCATTCATATAAGACTTATTTGATCTGATTTTAGTTAGCCTTTTGCATACTTCATGTATTAGAGTCTTAGGATCATACATTTGTATATTTTCTTCCTTTTTTGGTATTTTAGGTGGATTGGAGCTAACACTTGGAGATGTGGAAGCCATGGACGGAGTTCTAAGATCAAGGATGCATCAAAGAGTGGAGAGGTACCTTCTGGGCGAAATCACGACCACCGGGCCAAGATTTTGGGTCGAAAAAATGGACCAGAATAGTTTCCAAAAGAAATCTGGACCACCAAGTTGAAATTCTTGGGTCGAGAAAATTGGAACGAAGCAAAATTTTGACCCTTTGGTCGAGATATTTGCCAGAAGCTTTTTTTTATTTTGCTTGACCAGTTTGTCCCAGGTTAACTCGGTTCCATTTTAAAACATTAAAACCTAAATGTTTAGGGTTTTTAGAACATCTTTCTTTCATTTTTCTAAGCAGCTACTTGAGAGAGAGAAGGGGGATATTTGGAAACCCTTTTGGGGATTATGATCTCCCATCTATTGAGATCTCTTTATCTTGTCTCTTCTCTAATTTTTTATGTTTATCTTTGTTTGTTTTATTTGCTTTGAGTTTCATTGTAGTCATGTGTGAGTAGTTGATTGCATGGTTGATGGCTTGGTAGATCCTAGGGTTAGATGATTGATTTTTTGATGCTTAGGTTGTTAGATTCCTTCATATTAGGTGTTCTTAATGCTAGATTTGACTTGATCACTTGAAAATAGATGCTAGGAATTTTTGGCCCAGAAGGTGTTTCTGAAAATTCTCGAGATACCTATTTATGAGTAATGCTTCTCTAGGCATTGGAAGATGAAGTTACAGTATTTAGTGGATTAAGTGAGCTGTGTTTATTGCTTATTGATCATTGAATATGAAAATGAAAGTTTTGCTAGATTCATTCCTTGATAAATGGATAAATGCCATGGAAGTGGGTTGATTTATTTGAGTGTCCCATGTCCTAGGTTGAGATTAATGATTCTTAGATGCATCATTAATTAGTTGTCTTTCCCTTTGATCAATTACATCGCTTAAAGACAGTCACCTTTGATTGATTATCTAGGTTTAATTTTTTTTTTGTTCTTGTTTTAAGTTTTGGTAGTCTTTAATTTCACATAATATTGATTGTTTAAGCTTAATTTTGAGTCTTGATGTTCTATTGCGTTAGTTCTATATTCTCTATGGATTCGATCCTTAAGTACTATATTGACGTGTTGTACTTGTTGATTACTTGATATTAAAAGTTTGTATCATGGTGGTTTAGCAGTTATTTGGAAAGATTGTTTTGAGGCGGATATGTTGAATGGAGACAACCGAGTTATTGATATGAAATTCAAGATGAACTCTTCTTATTTCTTTGTGTCAATTATCTATGGAGATCTAGTAAGACGCCAAAGAAGACAGGTTTGGGATCACTTATGAGATATTAGTATGAGCATGATGATCCATAGTTGTTAGTGGGTGAATTTAACGAGCTAATGGATAACACACAAAAGCTAGAAGGGCCTCTAAGGCCGAAATCTACCTTTTGGAATATTTGAGATATGGTGTCCAACTACAAATGAAAAGAGCTCCAAACCTCTTGAAACCCATTTTCATGGACTGGATGGTGGGACAAGTGTGGATTCAATGTCCTTTGGATCAGAACTTTGGTAACGACTGCTAGTTTTGTCTATATTCAAACACAAGCCGTCAGTTTCTTACTATGTGGGCATCAGACCATCGACAACTTGTAGTCTTTGATATCTTATTTATTGACGATATATAAACGTAGGTTTTGTTATGATAGTAGATGTCTAAACACAAAACTAGAGAGGTTGTAAAGGAAGGTTGGGATACCACTCAACCGAATTATAGATGGAAAAAAGTGTTAATACAAACTAAGCTAGTGCCATGGAAAAGGTTAAAGATGAGCTAGACAAGGAAAGGTCCAATTTGCAACCAAACAAGGAATGTATGTTATAGATTAAATGAGATAAAAATGAAGCACACATAGAGGATGAACGGTATTGGAAGTAGTGCAATAGGGAGCAGTGGTTAAAAAATACCAAGTACTTTCACAATTGTGTAATAAGTAAAAAGGTTAGAAATCAGATCCACATGCTAATTGATGATAGTGGCCATGAGATTTTTGCATAGTGTTCTAAGGGAGAGCTTGCTGTTAATTACTTCAAAAATTTATTCACTATCTCACAACCACAACACATGGAAGAGTTATTTAAAGGTTTTAGCCCCAGAGTAACGAGCCAATTGAACTAACAACTTACATGTCTAGTTAGTGACAGTGATATTAAGATAACAATATCGATAAAGGATGGTAAATGTCCAAGTCTAGATGGTTTATCGAATAATTCTATCAACTTTCCTCCAAAGTGGAACTTTACCCAAATCTGCCTTATCCCTAAAGTGGTTACTCCTAAGAAGTTGACTGAGCTCAGACCTATTAGCTTGTGCTCGGTGCACTACAAAGTCATATTGAAGATACTTTGCTCAAGATTAAAGGAAATATTACAAAGGATAAACACAGGGAGCTTTTGTTTCAGGTTGTTTAACTTCCAACAACATACTCATTGCCCACAAGCTCATTCACTCTTAGCTTCGTTCATGAGTGCCTTTGATCTAGGATGCACGGTTTTTTTGCTACATCACTATCTCAAGGTGGTAAAGAAACTTTAATCAAAAGAATAGCATCATTGTTGCCAGTGTATTGATATGTTTGGATTTTAGCATATTTTAGAGGCATTATTAAGTATATTTTGCGTCCATATCATAGCATTTGCACCACTTTAGAGTTTTTTAGGCTCATTTTCACACTTTGCACTTGCATTGCATACATTTTTCATATTGAGTGATTCTTATTTACTTTTGGAGCTTTTTGGAGCGTTTTTGGATACAAATGGACGTGAGGACTAGCGCGCACCAGATTGGAGTGCAAAACTTGACCAAAGGAAGCAGTTAAGGAAGATAACTTGACCTACTCGAAGCTTAAACTCGAAGCTCCACCTTCAAGATCTACTTTTCCTGAAGCAAAAACACACTTCCAACCCACTACTCGAAGTTCAGCTTCGAGTTCTCTATTGAGACCTCATTTTGTTGACTTTTTTCCACGTTTTGACCATTTTTAGGGTTTTGTCAAATGGATATAAATACCCATTAGACACCCAAAAACAGATCCTTGATTTTTTTCTGCCTCTTGTGTTCTCAAATTTTCAACAAAAATTTTCTCTAGCTTTGTATGAAGATTTCTTATGGTTTAGTAAGTATTTAAGTTTAATTTATTTTGCATCTTTCTTATTTCTCTTTGCTCTTTAAGATTAATGCACTTATTTAATTTTCTAGGTTTGTGTCCTTGGTGATAAAAATCTGAGTAGATATTCTAGGGTTCTTGAGGAATGGGCTAGATTAGTGTAGATCTAGGGTTTTCCAAGCTTACTTAAGGTTCTTATGCTTAGATCTCTCCATTTCTAGGTGCTTTTAATGTTTGTTCTAACCTGATCACTTGAAATATGATGTTTGCATTTTGCATCCACTAGGTGTTTGTGAAAATGCTTGAATGAATTAACACTTGGGGTCTACTTCTCTGACCCAAGAGATTGGTAGTTTAGAGAGTTTATTGGCTGTTTTAGGTTGTGTCTTAATGCCAATCTGAGAGTGGATTACCAAAGAGATTTGGGTTCAAAGGTCACAAGAATGATGTTAATTGCTTGATTGATTGACTCTATTGCCTAGAGATCATGCTTGTTAGGTTGTTAAGCAAGTTATGGAACTCCTAGCTAAGCATTTGTCAATAATCCTTAGTCCTCAAAAATCCCTTCTTTTGCCTATTGCTTGTTCGAATTTTTATGCTCTGTTTTTCCTCCATTGCTCTGTTTTGTTTATTCTTTCATTTGCATTTTAATTCTGTGTTTTAGGTTGTTAGATAATAATCATTTCTTAGGTGTCTAAGCTTAGATTTTAGTAGATCTCTTCTAATTTAGTGTGCTTAATACTAATTTCTCTCTGATCAATTGAGATTGGATTTTGGAAATTTTCACACCCATAAAGTGTTTGATGAAAATCCTGAAACAATTAATTTCAGAGATTTACATATCTAGCCTAAGAACTAGTAGTCTAGAGTGTTTATTGGCTTTAGCAAGTTGCTTATTCATGCCTACTTGATTATAAATCGGTAATGAGAGTTAGGTCAGGTTGTACTCTTGTTGAGATTGTTTGCCATGAGAATGGATTCATTACTTATTAACTTGCTATCTAGAGATCACCTCTTATGAGTTTGATAGGCATCTACAGTAGATCTAGGAGACCCCCTTATCATTGTGGCTATTATTGTGGTTCCTTTTGTTTTCTTTACTTTATGCTTGTTTTTACTTTCCTTTACTTTCAGTTTTACCTTTTACTTTGTTCTCTTAGGTTGTTAAATTCCCCATCAACTACTTGGCTTGAATTAGATAGCTCTAATCATATCCTGATTGCTAGCATCACGCTTGTTGGTTCGATAAACACAACTAAGTGCTTGTGTAGGAGGATATGGTAGCATAGACAAAAAATCATGTTATCAAATTGGTGTTGTTTTCAGACTGAGTGTTTGCTTGCTATAGTTAGGATTTTAGATTTTCTGAGCTCAAGTTCTTTTTATTTTTATGTTGCCTTTTGGCTTGGTGGTGCTTTCTCTCTTTCAGGTACACATTGGCTCACTTTGCCTCTCAGGACACGTTAGCGGAGAAGAGTCTGTCGTCGAATCCTATTACCACATAAAAAGTGGTGCTCAAGTCAAGCTTAATGACTATATACAAATTCAGTTAGGAGGAAGTCCCATGTGTATCCTTGTCATACTTGCTTGCAGTTTCTTTTTGCTTCTTTTATGTCATCTTCTGTCTTAGGTCATGGGGAAGAGATTGACATATCAGGAGAGTCATGTAGAACTGGTTCTGGGAACAATACACTGAACTCGCCATCATAACTTGATCAACCAAGGTCGAGTTCTGCTTCTGTTGTTTAGTCTTGGATAACTCGCCATCATAACTTGACCAACCAAGATCAATCTCTGCTTCACTTACTCCTAACTTGAGTATACAACTCGACCGACCAGAGGTTAAGTTGTTGACAAACACTCCCATAGTCTATTCCTTTGTCTCCAAAAGGTACCCGCTCCACTCATTTCCTTGTAGATACCACTACATCTTTTCATTTTGTTTTGTTGATTGTCTACGACTCACCTTCAAGCTTTTATGCACACAAGGGACTGTGTGATATAAGTTTGGGGAAGTAGAGTCCTAGATGAGATTAACCATGTTTTCAATGTTCTTAGTTTCAATTTTTATGCATTTGAGTCTACATGCATTGCATAACATTTAAGGCATAGAAAACCCATAAAAATTGAAATTTCTTTTTTTTTAAAATCCATAAAAAGAGTGTCATGTAGTTGCATGCATTTAGGATTCATGCATCTGCACTTGTGTTTTCAGAATTATCTTGCTTAGGATAGGCGATTCTGTTAGGTTGTTGGCTAGTAACCGTGGTGAACTTTCAAATTTGCGGTTTGTTATCCTCAGAAAGCTGACTGGTAGATCATCCACCTAGGGAGCAGTTGTCTGTGTTGTATTTGGAAAGAACCTAACTTGATTCCTTCTAATTGAACTTAAACTGCCAATCTAAGGCCTAGAGATGCATTGAATATATTCCTTCCTTATGCTTAACATGATCTATTGTTTGCGGTAAATCTCTCTCTTGAATGAACCTAAGCTAAGTGATAGGTTGCCTACAAAAGGAACCAGAGGTGTGCGTAAACCCGTACACTTTTGCATATCTAGGCCGGATGAAGCAGCTGGGAGAATGTGTAAACCCATACTCTCTCACGCTTGTGTAAATACACCTATCCATAATTAACCCAGTTTGGTGAAGCAGTTGGAAGGAAGCATAAACCCATAGCCTCTCACGGATGTATAAATCCTCCCATTTATCTCTCATACCGTTTGGTGAAGCGGCTGAGAGGATGCGTAAATTTGTAGCTTTTTACGCTTGTGTAAACCAATTATGGGGAGCCAATAAGTAAAGAACAAGTGTGGATAAGTTGAAAGTAAATAGGAGAGGGAGCCACCAGTGTTGAGGTAATGATCTTGTTAAGTTTAGGGAAGTTAAACTATATATTCTTTGATCTTTAGTCCCTTTTAAGGCATGCACCATCTAGAAATAAGGAGACAAGTTTGTGTTATGATAGACACCTTAGGTTGGATGTTATGCTTGTAGGCGATTACATTGTGATCACACCAATAGAGTTCAAGGTCACTTGTGGATTACAGTTTTCATTCTGATAAGTTGTTTGAATTAAGTAAGTTTTCCATGTGTTTGCACCTTCTCTTCCTTCTTAGGCTTTGCATTTGTTTGAGGACAAGCAAAGTCTAAATTTGGGGGAGTTGATATGTTTCGAGTTTAGCATATTTTAGAGGCATTATTTAATATATTTTACATCCATATCATAACATTTGCACCACTATAGAGTCCTTTTAGGCTCATTTTTACACTTTGCACTTGCATTACATACATTTTGCATATGGAATGGATTCTAGGTACTTTTCGAGCTTTTTTGAGCAATTTTGGATACAAATGGACGTGAGGACTAGCAAGGACCAGACTGAAGTGCAAAACTTGACCAAAATAAGCAATTAAGAGGAGAACATGACCTACTCAAAGCTTAAACTTGAAGCTCCACCTTTGAGTTCTACTTTTCCTGAAGCAAAAACACGCCTCCAACCCACCACTCGAAGTTCAACTTCGAGTTCTCTATCTAGACCTCATTTTGTTGACTTTTTCTCCATGTTTTGACCATTTTAGGGTTTTATAAAATGGATATAAATACCCATTAGACTCCTAAAATAGATCCACGATTTTATTCTGCCTCTTCTAAAACTACAACAAAAACTCTCTCTAGCTTTGTATGAAAATTTCTTATGGTTTAGTAAGTATTTAAGTTTGATTTCTTATCCTTCTTATTTCTCTTTGCTCTTTAAGACTAATGCACTTATTTAATTTTCTGGGTTTGTGTTCTTGGTGACAAAAATCCACGTAGATCTTCTAGGGTTCTTGAGGATTAAGCTAGATTAGTGTAGATCTAGGGTTTTCCAAGCTTGCTTAAGGTTGGTTATGCTTAGATCTCTCCATATCAAGGTGCTCTTAATGCTTATTTCAACATGGTCACTTGAAATATGATGTTTGCAATCTCCACCCTCAAGGTGTTTGTTAAAATGTTTGAATAAACTTAGACTTGGGATTTACTTCTCTGACCCAAGATAATGGTAGTTTAGAGAGTCTATTGGTTGTTTTAGGTTGTTTCTTAATGCCAATATAAGTGTGGATTGTCAAAGAGATTTGGGTCATATTGTATTTGGATTGAGTTCAATGGTCATTAGAATGATGTTGATTACTTGATTGATTGAATCTATTGCCTAGAGATCATCCTTGTTAGGTTGTTAAGCAAGTTCTGGGACCCCTAGCTAAGCATTGGTCAATAATTCTTAGTCCTTAAGAAACCCTTCTTTTGCCTATTGCTTGTTCTAATTTTCATGCACTGTTTTTCATCCATTGCTCTGTTTTTCCTTGCTCTGTTTTGTTTCGTCTTTCATTTGCATTTTAATTCTCTGTTTTAGGTTGTTCGATAATAATCGTCTCCTAGGTGTCTGAGCTTGGATTTTTAATAGATCTCTTCTGATTTAGTGTGCTTAATGCTAAATTTTCTCTGATCAATTAAGACTAGATTCTGGGAATTTCCATACCCTCAAAGTGTTTGATGAACTGAAACAACTAATTTCATAGATTTACCTATATTTTCTAAGAAATTTGTAGTCTAGAGTGTTTATTAGCTTTAGCAAGTTGTTTCTTCATGCATGCTTATTATAAATCGCTAATGAGAGTTAGGTCAGGTTGTAGTCTTGTTGGGATTGTTTGCCATGAGAATGGATTCATTACTTATTAACTTGTTATCTAGATATCACCTCTTATGAGTTTGATAGGCATCTATAGTAGATCTAGGATACCCCCATATCATTGTGATTTCCTTTTGATTTCTTTACTTTATGCTTGTTTTTACTTTCCTTTACTTTCAGTGTTGCATTTTACTTTGTTCTCTTAGGTTGTTAAATTCTCCATCAACTGCTTGGCTTGAATTAGATAGCTCTAATCATATCATGATTGATAGCATCACACTTTTTTGTTCAATACCTCTTATACTATGATTGACTACTTGTGTAGGAGGATTTGATAGCGTAGACTAAAAATCATGTTATCGTGTATGCAATGTAATGTTTTAAACTTATGATTCATCCATGTAAGAAGATTACCACAATAATGATAGAGTATTGTGGAGCAGTGATCAACAAGAATAAAATTCCCATGGGTAGCACAAGTTATGTAAAAGTAAATAAGAAGGATGTCTTGGTTTCAAAGATGAGGGGAAATTCAACAAAGCCTTACTAGATGTATCGGAAGCTTCTGGGCAAGTAATTAATTTTAGTAAGTCATTAGTCTTCTTTTAAGCCAAAATTGACGTTGGTATCAGAAAAAAAATCAAAAGAGTTCTAGAAGTCTCGCGGGAAAGTGGAAAACATATGTATCTTGGCCTTCCATAGTTCTTTACGGGATCCAAGAGAAAAACTTCTTAGCTTCATTCATGAACACCTTCGATCTAGGATGCACGGTTGGTTTGCTAAATCACTATCTCAAGGTGGTAAAGAAACTTTTATCAAAGCAATACCATCACTGATGTCAGTGAATGCAATGCAATGTTTTAAGCTTATATTTCATACATGTAATAAGTTTACCACGAGAATGACGGAGTATTGGTGGAGCACTAGAGTCAACAAGAAGAAAATTTTTATGGGTAGCACAAGTTATATAAATGCAAATAAAAGGAAGGTCTTGGTTTCAAAGATGTGGGGAAATACAACCATACATTGCAAAGAAGCATGTCGCATATTTAAACAACCAGAATCTCTACTTAGCAAAGTCCTCCAAAAAGATACTTCCAAAATTCTACCTTCATGGAGAGCAAAACTGGCACTTGACCGTCCTTTGGTTGGAGAAGTATCCATTATGGAAAAGAAGTATTACCAAAAAGGCTTACTTAAACAAGTAGGGAATTGAGTTTTAATAAAGGTGAGGTTGGGGAATTGAATTGTTGATATAGTGCCAAGAGTACCTCATGGCTCCACGCCGAATGTAGATAATATACTTAGGATAGTAGATCTTTGGAATGAGGCCAACGAAGACTAGAATCATGACAAGTTGATATACCTTTTCACAGACCAAGATGACAACTTAATATACAATATGAAATTGTACCAGAACAAGATTGGTAGCTATATTTGGAGAGTAATTAACAATGGCATTTATAATACCAGAAACGGGTATCAGTTGGCTCCCAATCTTGAGGAACCAACATCTCAGAACCAATCACCTCTGAAAAAAGTACATGGACAAGCATATGGAAAGCAATAACTATGCCCAAGATCAGATACTTCTTATGGAAAGATCTTGCGAGAGCCTTAGCAGTACGAGAGAGATTACAAGCACAAAGAATAAATCATACCAACAAATGCATTGCGTGAAATAATACATATGAATCCATTAATCATGTATTGTTTACATGTCAGGCAACCTCACAAGTATGGAATAGCTTCTCTCTGCTGCTACATGAACGAGGATTCTTGACTACATCCCACTTCTTATATATAAACTACCGTTTTAGGTATCATGTTATTAATCACAAGATCCAAGAACAAACACGCAAAGAAATATTGTGGGTAGTGTGGCTGATTTGGAAAGATAAGAGTAAATTAATTTTCGAGAAGACAAAATGGGAACCCACTAATATTGTGAGAAGAGCATTGGATAAGGCAGATAACTGGAACTATGCCAATTTACTGGTCTCTGAACAAGGACCGGACAACGCAAGCCTTGCTCCTGCAATAAGCCCATTCCCACACCAAACTAGCTAGTTTGTTATGGGCCACAGAATGAATGTACCACATACATCAAAGCAAAGTGATCTTTGAGATAAGTTCCCGTCGAGTGTTACGCAAGCTACATGTCAAGGAGCAAGATTTTGAGGTGAATGTTATGATTAGATCAATCTGTAACCACCTAGATTCAATTGAGGATTGGAAAGTTTCACATATTTCCCCAACCCTGAACAAAGAACGATGATGATGGCTTTATCTTTTACACGAGAACACATATCAATCATATATTTCCATTGATGCTCCAGCATGGATCGAAGGGTAATTTGTGCAACTATGCTACTTTTTAAAGGCTGATAACATCACAAAAGGTAAAGATTGCTTCTAGGCTATGGCCTTGTTCTTTAACAAGTTGCTGAGCGACTATAAAATTACGCTTTAGCACAAAAGTAACTAATGATCACTAATCGTTGTGATAATGGTCATATGTGTTATTCATGATTGCTAAAATTAATAGTGATACCTAAACTGATTACGGCGACACACAAATTGATTACAATGATTGCTATGCGCGCTGCCGATGTAACTTTCCATATACACACCACACATTTAACAAGTCGCCGAGCGACCTTCAAAAGAACATGCCCTATACATCTTAATTACTTTAACTCTTTGTAGCCACACTTATTGATGTATTTTTTTCTTTTTTTGTCAACCTTACTATAATTGGATCACCAAGACCCGTTCTATAGCCACAACCCATATTTTAAAATCAATTATTTTCCTTCTTCTTGCATTACTGAGGAATCAAACCCTACTGCCTGAGGATTTCTCATCCTAATTTTAAACTTTAATTTATTATACCCTATTACTCATTGTTTTTAATAAAGATTTATTCAAGAATGTCCAAAAAGCATAAACCCTAGGTTAGAAGGATGATCCTGAGTGAATGTCGTCGCCATCAGCTTGTCCAAACTACCTTCAACCAACAAACAACCAGATTTGCTCCACCAAAATTGAAATCATCACCAGAAAACAGTCCAGGGGAAACACAGCCGATTTTCTATTCCGAAAACTTCAACGCCTCAAGATTCAACCACGTTGTCTTGAAATTTATCCATAGGCATTGTGGCAGCACTTGAAGAATTATTGTCGAGAAAGAAACAACTGCCGATACGGAATCCTAAAGAAAAAGTCTCTGATGATGATGAAGCACATGGAGAGATGAGCATATATAGAGAATTGATCGTCAACCTTACACCATTAAAACCACCTAACGTGGCCAAAATGACACCAAAAAGAAAAAGAGGAAATTCTCATAACTTGCTTTGATACAAGTTATAAAACTACAACAGATCTAAAAATAGAACAAAGCCCTAACAGTAGGGATAAGACAAAGGAAGTCGACGTTGGTGCTATCAGAGCCACCATCGCTGACTTCAAAGGAGAGCCAAAGCGGCTAGGTCACAGGGGATAAAAAAACTCTACTTTAGTAGGAATGGGTTAGAAACGATCCTAGACCAAAAAAGAAAAAGAAAACATAAGATGTTTGAAATAAACTTTCTAAATGAGATAAGAAGTCGATAAACACTACACACCAACTAGAAGGAAAAATAGCATGAGAGCCCAGAACCAGAAAAACTAATCCTCTCATAGCGAATGAGATATACCTCTAAAAATAAGGGCATGAAGGCTTTTTAGTCTAGCAAAAAAAGAGATGGAAGATTAAACGAGACCCAAAAAAAATTCTAGAAAATGGTAAAGTTGAAAACACAAACGACCAGATCATGCCTCAATAGAATATTTGAAAAGACAAGACTTCAACATATCCTTATTGTAAAGACAGTGAGCAAAATCGAACCTCTACATGGAGAGATCCAAACTCAAAGACGAATGACACATCGACACAAGATTAAAACTGGAGATATTACTATAAGCCCAAACCAAAAGGATAAGTGAAAACAAAAAACCACCAAAACCAAAAAAGAGCAAGCAAGACACACACCAAAAACAAACATAGTAACAAAAGTAATGGAAATTAGGTAAAAGATCCAGCAAGCATATCAATGCAAGAGTCTCTTTTGTCTAAAATCCAAAATAACCTAAACCTAATAACTAATCTTTTTGATTCCAAACTAAACTTAACCAAAAAAGAACCAAATTCATCAAAAAATCCCAACAACAATGTTGAAAAAACAGGTACATGAAGAAGAGGAAAATGTCAAACCGAGAAACCAATATCTTTGAAACGAGATGATAATCAAGACTAGACATAGATAAGCACGTAACAGAGAAGGAACTAGCAAACAAGAGAAGATTCAACCAAACATAGGTTATAGAAGAGAGCAAGTATTTGCTTTAACCGTAAATAGTCTTACCTCCACAAAAGAGCTTCGTGAACCTCCACGTCACACAAGACCAAAATCTCTGCTTCACTTGAGACTATACTGCTTCACATAACTGATGCCACTGACCCAAGAAGCAAAAGCATCAAAGATGATAACCAGTAACAACGAAATCCTCGAACACAATCAAAATTTATAACCAGTCTTGTCGATACAAGAAAAAGAAGTAATAGTAAAATTTATGGATAAAATGAACGGTATTAGTGGTGTCAGAACCACCGATTATCGTTCACCAATTAAAGAGGAGACACACATCACTAGGTCAAAAAGGTTTTGATCTTGGAGAAAATGAGAAAATATGCATAATGCAATGTTATAAAATCTAATTTTCCATCTATGTTTTTAAATAACCGTTAATTCTACCCAAAAGTTATATTATTTTTTTTTTTAATATCACAGACTCTTATAATTCTATCTTAAATGTTCTAAAATCTAAACATAAGAATTGATAAAAGCTAAGTGTTCAACTATAGAAAAACACCCACGCTATATTGTGGGCTTAATAGAGTATTAATTTCACAGAATCGAACAATTTATGGCTAAGGCCTTTTTGTTTTATTTACCAAAACTTCCACAATGCATTACTCGGAAGATTAAATGACTAATCAGAATCTATTTGGAAAACCCAGCTAAATTTGGATTCTTCTCATCTGCCGTAAGAGGCCATTTTGAGTCCCCTAATTGCGTATAAGCAAACTCATGAAAGCTACTTACCAATTACAAATCTAATATAACTATCTTAATCACATCTTAATCTTGTTTCCCATTGGACAAACACATCTCTTAATTCTTGCTGACCCCCATTAAATACATATTAGGTAACGACTACTTCTATATTTTAATAGTCTTATTTGAATATTCAACATAAGTCTTAGTTGATGTAAAGTTATATCTGGTAGATTATTCAACAACTCTATCATTCAGATCCTATCTAATTTAGATCCCTGACCTACAAAGAAAACTCTGATATGACATCCTCCACACTAAATCAATCAAGTGGATTCTTAATAATATATTTATTAATTATTGGAAGATTCTTATGGAATCTTATGTCACTTTGATTTAACCTTGGGAGATATATGTCATATGTGATTAAGTCGTGCAAGTTAATAAAATCTGAGTTTTTGGATTCTCTGATTCTTTCTTGGTTGTATTTACAAAAAAAAGTAAAAAAAAAAACAAAAAAAAACCTTTCTGCAACTTAAACTGATTCGATGAGTTCTATGCGTTTACAAATTGCATGAGTTATCACTAATATTTTCAACTAAGAATCCAAATTCTGATATTTCAAAATATAAACGTTGCATGCTGAACTCGACCTTGTTTACAATTTTTTAAATAAATTAAATAAGAATATTCATTTTTTTTAACATTTTCTAACAAAATAGTCGTCCTAATTTGAGTTTTTCTGATTATGATTTACCTCATATCTTTACATATCACAGAGGCTGAATTTTTTGTGGATTGCTTTGAGCTCGTTAAGATGACTGAGAGTCCCACTGCATGGCCAGCCTTCCAACCTTATCTTGATGACTTCTCAAGACTCCGGATTTTATTTAAATGATGCACCTTAGTTTGATTCCTCGTGCTCTTACTCACAAGACAGATTACCTAGTACGCAATGTTAGAAAGTTATTTAGGAATCATGTATTTATGAACAATATACAGTCATTTTGGTCCTGATATGTTTGCAATTGATTAAAATTGACAAAAAAAAATAACTTAATTATTGAGCTTCCAAAAACTTATTAGTTAAGAAGGTTTATCAAGTAAGATATTAATAACTTCAAAGTTTGGAGTGCACTCCCAATAAGATATTAATAATTTCAAAGTGTGAAGTGCACTCCCAATAATTGAACTTTTTAGTTTGAAAATGTAATTACGAATTATTAATACAAGTTTATTTCAATATATTTGTATAATTAACAACATGCATTATGGTAACGCAAGAATAAACAGCATTAAGAAAAACCATTAAGATATCAACACAGATTAATATTAAGATTGCAGTTGTCACATGAATTCTACTGTTGTCCAATTTGTACTTAATAAAAATTGATTCCTTATTTTCAACTAGTAGATGGAAAGTTGGAAACTATTAAATCAAATCAATTTCTGGTTAAACTACATTTATCTAATACCTCTATAACTGTTCTACCGAAGTATTGGATTGTTCTAACAGAACTTGGTATATTAGAAACAATTGGAGAAATAAATTTTCTTCAAAACAATACTTTGATAGTCTGTGTGAATATTCAAATTATTCTTGCATACTAAGTTTTTTAAGTGTTTAGATCAATACATACTCCCATAATTTATTTAGAATGATAAAATATGATAAGACAAAGAACTGATATTCCAAGAAACTTAATTGAAAGTGGTAAATGTTAGAGGTGGGCCTCACATATGCAGTCCGGTTCATATGGTTTTCATCGGACTACGAAACAATCATACCAATTCGCCGCGAGACAAAGTATACTTGGCAAAAATCTATAAATACAGACCACCTCGTCCTTGGCAAGTACAGACGCAAGTCCACATTAGCATCACAACCTACACGGTACATGACGCACACCTACATTATTTGTCATCGGCGCTCTGCAACACATGTAATGCATTGATAGAATATTACTTAATCAGTAGGTAGGCGTAGCTGCCCAGTAAGTATTTAATGCTCGTAGGGACGTAGCCCAAAAACCCGATAACTCGGCGAGCACACGCAAAGCAATGATATCCTAGTCGAGGGCCCAGGGGGATCGCCCTAAGAGTCTCGGCTATAAAGAAAGACGTTAGGCATGCAGAGCACATGATCTGAGCGCCATTGTCTCTCTAGAACTCTAGAATTTTGTTATAATATTTGCCACCAAAAACCGAGAATCCAAATCCATCTTTCTAGTCTCCATTTGACTTTGATTAATAAAAATTGTGCTAATCTCACCACAAACAGTTGGCACCCTCTGTGGAGATAAGGATTACTCTAAACTTAAATGACAAATATGATCAACCGAGCTTCTACAATGGAAACAATGAACCAGACAGAGCCTCCAGCAACTCCGCTCAAGAACTCACCGATATCTCCACAACAATAGGGTGTTGCACCTGACGCGACATCATCTATCGCTCCAGCAACAAATCTTCAAACCCAGTAAATCCAAGAAGGACATCGGCAAACAACGCACACTCCTAACCACAACACAACAACAGACAGACCTCATCCCTCTAGCTCATTCTCGACCGCATGGAGCAGATGAACAATGAAACCTCTACATGCCTCGAAACACTAGCCACCGCACAGACCATTTTCCAAGAGCAAATAGAAAGAATTCAGGTAGAACAAACACCAGCCACACTGAATCGAATCTTATTTGGAGTCTCATTTGTATCCCAAATCACGGCCATGACCACTCCTGCATCAAGAAACCTGAACTCCACCTTGGATATCCAATCTCAAGGAGAAAAAAGGGTCAAATCCATGGAGAAAGTCGTAGGAGGTTGGACCTCGAAGCTACATCAAGCGACTAGCTCAGCCCTAGAATTGGACATCGTCCATGCCTAGATGCCAAAAACCTTGTTCAGACATTGCTTCTTAAACACACTTGTCTAGATCGACGTAAAGATCAGATGTCCGACATACAAAGGAAGGGCGAACCTGAGGAACTTCCTCACGTCCTTCACCATAGCGACAAGGAGGACAAGGTTTATCCCAGAAGAACGAGATGCCGGATTGTGCCAACTATTCATTAAGAACTTAGATGATAATGCACTCAGATGGTTCACCAAGTTCTAGCCATATTCGATCGATAACTTTGATCATCTCACTGAAGCATTCTTGAAGCACTACTCGATGTACATCAAACAAAAAAACTTCATTGTTGATGTACATGCCATCTAGCAAGGACTAGATGAACCACTCCGAGCGTTCCTCGATAGATTTTGAGATGTAGCCGCAAGCGTGTCTATTGCTGACGAGAACACAATCGAGCTCCTAAGGACTGTGATCTGGCATGAGGACGAATTCACCAAGAGAGATCTAAAGATGTATAGGCCGAATTCTTTGAGGACAAGATGCACTGAGTACTCATGCACGCGAAGGCCTAAGAAGAAAATACAACAAGTGCAAAGTGATATGCCGAATTAACAAGAAAGGTCGTATATGGGGCCCTCTCGAGCACGACCATGGAGCCATATGTTGAGCCACGGCAACACATAAATAAAGAGTACAGGAAAAGGTAGATAGCTTTCATGGTCGTAGAGGAAGCGGAAGAATTTGAACCTGCGCCAAATACTTTGATCTGAAGGCCCAAATGATGGAACAACAAATGGCACTGCCCAGGGGGTTAGCCCGAAGAGTCACTCTACTGCAAAATCTACCAAAGTACCATGCACTCCATGGTGGGATACCATAAACTGAAGGCTTTTCTTCTCGAGAAGTTCTCACAAGGGATGCTTGTGGGATTAAACAAAGCTGTAGCGACAGTAGCTGCAACAACAGCACATCCTCAAAATTCCCCTATAGTCACCATAGCCAAAGTCGTGCTTGTGGTTCCAAAAACGCATGTCAAACACGAAGGAACCATGGTGGCCCTCCCAGAACTGTCTAAGAGGACGGCTATTGGAAATGACGATAAACTCTCCTTAGCTATAGGAAGAGTTGAAATGATCATGGAAGGCCTCATCAGCAGAAGGCGGAGGCCGTCGACCACCCTCCTTTGGAAATTCCACGCCTGAGCAATGCGTCTGGATCATGGATGGAACTGGAGAAGGTCTGGCGGAAGACAACAATGATATATTCTTAACTGAGGAAAATGCTAACGGTCTTGGTAACCACAATAATGACCCTCTCGTGGTCGATATGCACATAGTCGATTATGAAATAACACGGATCCTGATCATCACAGGGAGCTTGGTCTACATAAAGGGAGCCTTGGAAAAAATAAGTCTCAAAGACTTTGGAATAAAGCTGGCGCGATGCCCTTTCACCACGTTTGACAGCAAAACCTTGAACATGATGGGAGTGATAAAACTCTCAATACACCAGGGCTGGTATGAAGAGGTGGGTACAATTCCATATCGTGGATGCGCCAACCATATACAATGTGATCCTTAGGATCCCTTGGCTTCATATGATGAAGGTCATCCCACCCAAATATCACCAATGCGTTAAGTTTCCAACGCATGCCAGAGTCCATAACTTAAAGGAGAGTCAGAAGATGTCGAGCTCCTGCTTTATCACCGAGCATACACTGCACACCAAGTAGGAACATGTGTGTGTGATATTGACCCCAAAGATGATAACCGAGTTGATGATACCAGACACACCTCCAAAAGAAGCAATCAAACAAATTAACATCAATCCCACCATTCTAGATCGATGCATAGCAATAGATGCGAAGCTCAACCCAGAGATTCATGCCGAGCTCACAAAATTCCTTGAAGAGAATGTTACAACCTTTGCCTACAATACGGATGACATGTCGGGCATCAACCCAAAGGTCGCATACCATGAGCTCAATGTAGATCCCACTTTCCAACTGATCAAGCAAAAACGGTGCGAACTAGGAACCAAATGAATGCAAGCGGTGAATAACACAGTCGATTGACTAGTAAAAGTAGGGTCAATCACAGAAGTGAAGTACCCGGAGTGGCTGGGCAACCCCATAGTAGTCAAGAAAAGAATGGGAAATAGAGAGTCTGCACCGAATTCATGGATCTCAACAAGGCATTCCCTAAGGACAGCCCGTTGCTACATGTTGACCAACTCGTTGAAGCCACTGCCAGGAACGAGCTCATCTCTTTTATGGGCACCTTCTCCAGATACAACCAGATCAAGATGAGCTATATGGATCGAGAGAAAGTCCCCTTCATCACAGCCAAGGGGAAATATTGCTACAAGGTAATGCCCTTCACCCTCAAGAATGTCGGGGCAACCTATGAATACCTTGTCAACAAAATATTTGTCCGACATCTCATGAGGATCATGGAGGTCTATATCGACAATATGATTGTCAAATCCACATGTGCGGAAGATCATGCGGCCCATCTTAGAGAGTGCTTCCACATCTTAAATGAGTACAAAATGAAGCTCAACCCGACCAAGTGTATATTCGGGATAACTTCTGAAGAACTCTTGGGGTACATCATCACTAAGTGTGACATCAAGGTGAACCCCAAAATAATCTTTGTAGTCCTTGATATGCCGTATCCAAAAAGTGCCCGAGAGGTCCAAAGATTAATGGGGAGAATAGTCGTACTCAACTGTTTTACCTCACAATCAACCGATAAATACCTCACGTTCTATCAGCTTCTCTGCGGCAACAAGCATTTCATCTCGAACGAAAAATGCAAGAGGCCTTAACATAGCTCAAAACCTACTTTTAAATGCCCCTAATCCTGGACAAACCAGAGAAAGGAGAGATGTTGTATTAATATATCATTGTGTCCGACTCGGTAGTCAATAACGTCCTCGTCAAGGAAGACCGTGGAGAACAAAGGCCAGTTTTCTACACAAGCAAGGTATTTGTTGTAGCCAAATCAAGATACTCAGCAACAGAAAAACCTGCACTGGTCATTGTCACCGCGACACGAAAACCGAGGTCTTACTTCAAGTCGCACACCATCATTGTGTTATCAAACCATCCTCTGCGCACCATCCACCACAGTCAAAGCCAGTCCGGCTGTCTCGCAAAATGGGCAGTCAAGCTCAGTGAGTACGACATAGAATACAAGGGAAGTAGGACTGCCAAGTCGCAGGTACTCGCCGACTTCCTTATCAAACTAGCACCTGAGCTAGCACAGCAGGAGACAAAAGCATCTGAAACATGGTCCATGAATCTCAACGGCTCAGCTCTATGGCACGGTTTAAGAGTCAGAGTACAGCTTGAATCGCGAAACAAGGAAATATTAGAGCAGTCTTTCAGGATCGCCTTCCCGACATCCAACAACAAGGCCGAGTACAAAGTACTCATAGCAGGATCGCGCCTAGCTAAGACCTTGGGATCAAAGTCCCTAAACACCTCCGTTGAATCTCAGCTAATCGCAAACCAACACGCTATAATTTACGAGATGAAGAACAAAAGAATAGAAACATACATCAAGGTTGTGCACGAGTTCGAAAAAGATTTCAATCCATTCTCATTGACCAAGATTCTGCAAAGCGATAATTTGTTTGTAGACGCCTTGGCAGTACTCCCTTCTATGTCTGTATATACACAATGTCGAGTTATTCTAATCGGTCAAATAGTGTCGAATCATTGATAAAAAGGTTTTTCGGTCCTAAGATCAAATCCATTGAGCATAGTGGTAAGTAAATGAGAATTGTTGAACTATATACTCAGAGATGCTTGTAAACAACCTATCTACTACTAGATCTTAGTTTAAGCAAACTATCATTCTGTCACTATGATAGGCTATGATATTAAGGTGAGCTTGCAAACTAGACAATAAGACAAATTACACTAAAAGACAAAATTAAAATAGAATGAAAATGACTAAAACAGAGAAATGACTTTAAAACGTAGCACAACAATTACAATAAGATAGAAATAAGATTAAAGCCATAGATCTAAAGGATAGGAAGGTTGATCGGCGATAAACTCGCTGATCCCAACTCGCCATACTCTTGAGCGATCCCTAGACCGGGACAAGGCTAGATCACCCCGTTCCACGGTGAAGACCCCTATCCGGATCGGATGATCCATTATAGCGCTAGCCGCGATCATGCCAAATAAGAAGCATGAAGCTAAGCCCAACTCGTCTAACAGCCGACCCACATGCTAGATCTCTCTTTAGCAGATCAAGCCATCACTCACAAGGTAGTTGGTCTCTGATTCCATCAGCGCTAGCCTTAGGTCATGGCCCAAATCAGATCTCTCTTGATCAGGGAGAGATCAGCACTAAGCTTAGCCATGTGAGAAGAGATCGGAGTTTAGATCATGCCTAGAACGGCGAGGGAATCAACAGATTCACCTCTGATCGCCTTATCCTCGAGATCCACATGGATCTACTCGCGCCTTGTGGAATGAATATGGAGGAGTAGGGTAGATCTTTATTGCATAAACATAAAGAAACTTAAAATGAAATTTCAGAAAGTAAAGATAAAAATCAAACTTAATTCATTAACTTAAAAGCATAATTATAAAGAGTACCTTAAACAAGCATAAAGTAAACAACAATAAAAATAGAGAGAGTTTTTCAGCTAAACATTAGATAAAAAAAGATAAGAGTGTGATTAGAGGGTATTTATAGGATTATTTGCATAGCCCTAATGGTCAAACCGACATAAGTCGATCACCCAAGAATCTTGCCCTCGGAGTCCTTGCGCAAGCTTGGGCACCGAGGAGTGGTTCTTGTCTTTGTCCTTGGGGTTTGAGACTGAGTGGATGGTCTGAGTGTAAAGATTTATCTTCCCTCGCGGCACATAGGTTGAGGCTGGTGACTAAGGCATCTTTTCTTGAGCATTCCGAGCAGTTCTCGCCCTGTGATCCACGAGGTAGCGATCCAAGTTTGCACGAGATTTTTCACCTAGCAGCTGATCTGATTGTCTTTAGCTCCTGTTTTAGCTCCCTTTTGCTCATTTTCCTAAATAAAACTCCGAACTCCAAATGCAAATGCAAAGAAACCAAAACAAACCTAAAAAGACCTTAGTAATCGGAAAATCTATCTAGACGGATGCAAAACTACCTAAAACAAGACTCTAAAACAATCACATCACACACGTCAATCATTTGCGCCAGTTTGTTCAGATATTATCCCATATGAAAGAACCAAAGAATCTGGGTCCATTTGGCAGGATGTCAAAACAAGAGACCGGTGGAAGGAGATCTTCCTTTATATAACAGATGGAGCTGTCGTGATGAATAGATGGGCTGCATTCCGATTACGAGTCTGAGCCTTCCCCTACCTACAAATAGACAACTATGTGTTTTGCCGAACCATAAGCGGTAATGGACAATCGTACAAGTAGAGCCATGCCAAATCCCTTTATGCAATGGGCTATGGACATCATTGATCTATTCCCTCCATCAAGACAGAAGCATTTTCTCCTCGTCATGACAGACTACTTCACCAAATGGGTAAAAGCCGAGTCATATGCAACAATCAGGGACAAAGATATAAAACCGTTTGCCTCAAAAACATAATTTGCCATCATGGACTTCCGTACGAGATTGTCACGGACAATGACAGTCAATTCATCTTGGTAACTTTTGAAATCTTTTGCGCACACTGGAGAATTCACCTGAATAAATCCACGATGATATATCATCGAGGAAACAGCCAAGCCATGGCGACAAACAAGCAGATCGTCAATGGCCTCAAGAAAAGGTTGGATGCTGAGAAGGAAGCATGGGTGGACAATGAGGGCGTCCTTTGGTCTGACCGAACAACCCCACGTAGAACAACAAGCCAGGCACGTTTCGTACTCTCTCATGGTATCAAAGACGAACTCTGCATCCATAATTACCTGCAGAATGTTGCCAAGTACTATCGCCAAGGTAAAAGGACGATACTTCAAAGAAGACGAACTCGTCATGAAGAATGTTTTCGAGAATATGGAGGACCAAATGCACAGAAATTGATCCAAACAGTGAAGAATCGTATATAATCTGTAAAGTCGTCCGTCCCTGTGTATTCGAGCAGACCATAATGGAAAGAGAAATGATTTCATGAAGTTGTAACTCTATCCACCTCAACCGCTACCACTACTAACTTGACTTTTCAGAAAAGAGGACAGCCGAATTCGTGTACGCTCATTCGATCACGACGGCATAGAGGCTTAAAACAACTTGTAAAAAATAGAACTCTAACTAGCTTGATATCCACAGGGTACGTAGGGAGCCTTCGGGCACAGTTATTAATATAAATTAAGTTTCAAATTCTTCTCGTCTGTTTACTTACAAAGCCGTGTTCGATCATGTAATCTAAAAAAGAGTGGCTAAGTTCCTCCGAGTACGATCTCGCACCCGAAAAGTCATGTTCGATCAAGCAATCTAATAAAAAAAGGGAGTGGCTAAGTTTTTCACACCTTAAAGTTGTGTTCGATCACATAATCTTTATAAAAAAATGGAAGTCTCTCGCACCCTAAATGCTGAATATTATCTCACACCCTAAAAGTCGTGTTCTGTCACGTAGTCTATAAATAAAAAGGAGTAGCTAAGTCTCTCGTACCTTAAAAGCTGAGTACGATCTCGCACCCTAAAAGTCGTGTTCGATCTCAAAATCTTAAATAAATAAAAAAAGAGAGTGGCTAAGTTTCTCGCACCCTAAAAGTCGAATACGACCTCACACCCTAAAAGTCATGTTTGATCATGCAATCTTTAAAAAAAGCACTAAAAATACACCAAACAGAGATAAATAAATAAACGATATATCTCAGCCGATGTCGGTCTTTACATACAGAAAAGAAAGGAAAATAAAGATCAAGTTAAAGAAAATCAACTACTCGGCATGGTCCTCTCCTTACGTACCAGTCATCTCGACTATGACCGTGATCGAATGTGCATCATCTATCAGCATGGGTGGTGCTTCCAGTAGACTCCTTCTAGCGGGCGCTTTGGAGGATGACGCGGAGCTCGGCCAAAATGACTTAACATTCAAATCACCAGCCAAAAGGTTGGTACTGGTATAGTCCTCGACTTTCTTCTCCCAATCCGCCGAATCCTTTGTTAT
Source organism: Lepidium aucheri (assembly GCA_900406435.1). Classification (NCBI taxonomy): domain Eukaryota; kingdom Viridiplantae; phylum Streptophyta; class Magnoliopsida; order Brassicales; family Brassicaceae; genus Lepidium; species Lepidium aucheri. The sequence goes on from OVBA01000313.1 coordinate 36,714, forward strand.
TTTCACCACCAGCCAGTCAGGCACGCTCACCCCAGTGTCCATCATATGCTTCACCGCGTCTACGACCCCAACAACTTGACCCCACATCATGAGCCGGTCATGAGCCTTAGTCAAATTGTCTATAACACGTCACACCCTGTCAAACCGCTCCATTTCCATTTGCCCTTCGAGCTTAGCACGCCGAGAGACCTTTTTGTCATATTGCGTCAATGTCTGGCTTCTATCATGCTTGGCCGCCTCTAATTTCTGTTCCATTAGAGACACAAACTTAGTAGCAGAGTCAGCTCAAAGTCTTGGAGCTTCACCTTCTTGTGGGTGAGGGTAAGATCCATGTACATCACCTTAGAACAATTTTATAGATCGGCATAATCAGTCGCCATCATAAGTGATGTGTTGTCATGTCAGCGGACGACACATCACTTACAAAAACAACAACAAAAGATATAAGAAAAGTCTAAGAACCTACCTAAAGGTATAGCGATACAAATTTCTCATAGTCTTCTTGGCACAGCAAGTGTGCAACAGGCGGCACCGCAGGACCTAGAACGAATAGATGGCTGAAGAGTTCTAGGCCCGGATTCTTCTGTGTGTAGAGCAGATTTTCCCTAGACCAAGAGAAGTCCACGGCATACCTTGGACCGCTGTGCCATTGGTCTGCATCCTTTTCGCCATCTTTTCAAACATGAACTCCTTCCAAGCCGGTGCCTAGAAGCACTCTTGTCACCACATTTCCTCTTCGTGCCAGTGTCGACACACACCCTCTTAACCAAGTAATCACCCTTAACCTTGGTGCCCTCAACATCAGACCCGCCCTTATGATGACAAGTGACTGTTTAATAACAACAAGCACAGTACATTCTACAGTGGTGTCCTCGCCGATCTATGTGAGCGCAACAGTAGGCTTGACCAATTCCACGACCTCCTCTGTCTTGACACGCTCCTTGATGTGTGTGATTTTTGATGTTTTTAGAGTCTCATTTTAGGTCTTTTTGCATTCAACTAGATAGATTTTCCTTGCACTTAGGATTATTTAGGCTTGTTTTTTACTTTTTGTATTTGCATTAGGAGTTTGGAGTCCATTCAGGTAAAAGAAGCAGAAAAGGAGGTAAAATGGAGCTAAGGAGCATCAGAGCAGGTGTTGGAACACTTAAGGGAGCATCAATCAAGAAGGATCACGGACCCCTCGGACCCCCACCTCGAAGATCATATGTGAGGAATACCAGAAGACTCATAGAGAAAGCCACCTCAACGACTTGCCTCAACCAATCTATCTCGAGGGAAGACTAGCACAGAATAAATACCTTGCCTTTTCTACATCAAGGATCATACTCGGAGCAATAACTCAGACGGAAACCACAAGTATAGAGACATGAAGCATTCTTCGTAGTTCAAGCTCACGCAGGCACTCCGAGGGAAGCTTCATAGACTGCCTGGTTAACCAACTTAGGTCGGTTTGACCATTAGGGTTATGAGAGTGACCCTATGAATACCCTTCTAATAACTCTTATGTCATCATCTGCTTGTTTAGACGAAAAACTCTATCTTTATGCCATTTTTTCATTTAAGTTTTAGATCTAAGTTTTGGATTGTTGGTTGATGATTGAATGAATTAGTTTATGGTTGCTTATTTTACTTCTTTACTTTCATCTTAGCTTTTCTATTTTGAATATGCCTTCGATATCTACCTCATTCCTCTCAAAATGAGGAGCGAGTAGATCCGCTTGGATCTCGAGGATGGAGAGATCAAATGTGAAATTCGTGATTCCCTCACTTAGTTGATCGAACATTTACGATGATCTCTTCTAATAAGGGTGTTCTTTATACCTCCTTCTTCCTGATCAGCTGAGGGTTGATCTGGGTCATGATCTCAAGCTAGGGCTTGTGAAAATGATTGCCCCAAACCTTATTAGAGATGGTCTGATCCACCGAAGAGAGATCTAAATGTAGACTAGCTGTTAGGCTAACTTGGACTTATCTTTATGCGCTCAAACCGGTGAGATCGCAGCGAGAGTTGAATGGATCAGCCGGTTTGGGTCAAGATCTTCGCAGTGATAGCGGGTTGATCTTACCTTTTCCCTTGCCTAGAGATCACTCATAAGCAATCAACGAGTAGGATTGCCGATCAATTACCCAATCTTTTAGATCCTTCTTTCTCATTTAGTTTAAAACCTATTTTAATTTGTGCTTTGTTTTATATCAATTTCTCTGTCTACTGTTCATGTTCTGATTTTGCTTTGTCTTTTAGCCTATTTTGTCAGTTGTGCCCATTTGCTTGATGTTGCCTATTTTACTTTTTAGCATTGTGATAGATTGCTTTAGATTTGCTTGAACTAGGATGTGCTCATAGATAGGTTGCTAGTAGACCATTCCGAGTATTGGTTCGACATCTCATCCTCCACTTACCACACTACATGATTTGATAGAAGAAAACCGCAAAAACTCTTTTATCAAATTGGCATCATTGCCAAATCAAAATTTTGTTTATTACAATCTATAATCTATTCATCTTAGGATCAAGTTCATGTGTTTATTGCATTGAAACACTTGTCTTTGCTCCCAAAGCTTGGATCTTTAGAGACCAAGCTCAAAAAAGTATTAAAAAAGTTGTTGTTTTTGTCTTTACAGGCCTTGCAAGTACTCTTCGAAGCCTGTGCTCGAGGACAGATCAAGATCTTTCAGCCTTAACCTTAACTCCTACGAGTTAAGTGAAGATTTAGACCAATTGTCCGGTTGATGCAAACGTTCGAAGGGCCATCAAAACCTTCTACAACACATCAATAACATAAATTTTCTCCCTCGTGAACTCAGAAAGCAAGCGCAAGGATGCAACAACACCAGCCTGACATGGATAATACAACACCCGGCACAACTACTAATGGTACCCCACCGCTACCAGATGTAGTAGCTCCATAGGTGCGAGCACCACCTCAGGCTCATCACCCTCGGTACATTGGTGCGAATGATGCACTGAGTATTCGCACAAAAAGAAATGGCATCCAACCGCTAGCCATTCAGAACAACACTTTCTAGATCAAGAGCGGACTGATCGCAATGGTGCAGAAAAATAAGTTCCATGGACTTCTCTAAGAGGAGCCCCTCGATCATCTTGACTAGTTTGAACGCTTGTGCACTCTCACTCGCATCAATTGACTGACAGAGGACGCACTTAATATGCGGTTATTCCCATTCTCTCTTGGAGACACAGCCCACCAATGGGAAAAATACTTACCTATGGGCACAGTCACTACTTGGCCAGAATGCAAATGCCTTTTCCGCACCAAATTCTTTTCTAATTCGAGGACGACCAAGTTGAGAAACAACATCTCCAATTTCGTGCAACAAAGCACCGAATCACTTGCTGAAGCATGGGACGCTATAAGGCATATCAGTCTCAGTGCCTACACCATGGATTCTTGGAAGATACGATCCTCAGCAACTTCTACCGAGGCATCTACCCAAGGATTCATATGCTTCTTGATACCGCAAGTCATGGTAGCTTTCTACAATTAAGATTGAGGAGTTAAGAGCACTTATAGAGAACCTTGCCTTAGCTGATAGACAATATGACAAGGAGTATGATCGAGCTGTATGTGGTAGTTCTGAATCTGATACATCTGCACGCAAGGAGTTATAGCAACTACACGAGAAATTGACAAGCTGCTAATGGTCCATAGGAAGCAAGTAAATCTCATGGAGGAAGAACAGATAATAGAAGGGGAGGATGAACAAGTTGAGGAAGTTTGCTTCTTTCAAAATCAAGGTGGAGCCAAGCATTGGGTAAACTCCAAACAAAACCCAAACTTGAGCTATAGAAGCACAAATGTAGCCAACCCACAAGATCAAGTTTACCCACCGAAGCAACGTGCGTGGATCCCAAAAGAGTAATGGCAACAGAGTCTTAAACTTGTCCCAGCATCCACACAACCTTAACCCGCACAAGAGAATCCACCTGAATTAATGAATATGCTTCAACAAATACTTCAATGCCAAACGGCTCAACAAGAGGAAATCAACAAGAAGTTTGGCAAGGTACATAACAGCATTGACACAACTTATAATAACCTAAACTGCAAGTTTGAGACACACAATGCAAGGTTGAAGTATGTGGAGAGCAACCAAGCTTCATCATTGATTATGACTAGCAGACAACTTCTGGGTAAAGCGGTCCAAAACCCCAAAGAGTATACTGCTTAATCTATTACTCTTCAAAGTGGGAAAATGCTCCCAATAGTTGCTGAAAAGAAGTTGAACGCCGAGGACAGCGTTATTAAAGAACGGGAGATGGAGCATATCACAAAATCTGCTGAGGATGAACAACTCGTGGGTACACGTAGTAGGCCAGTGCCGCGAGGGGATGCTGCTGAGAAGCCGAAGGCTGAAAAATCTTCCAACTCCGATCAACTCAAGGAGATGCCTTGCACGCCTGTGCTGCGAGGTGAAGAATCTGAAAGTTCTAAACAAAACACAAATGAAGCAATCGCACCTGCGGGGACCGAGGGGACTGCTCAAGGATGTCCTTGTGAACGTTGGAAACATTCTGGTCCTGACATATTTTGTGGTTTTGGAGATGGACGAAGAGCCTACAAATCTGTTGCTATTGGGAAGACCGTTCTTGGCGTCAATTGGAGCATTGATCGATGTGAGGAACAAAACTATTGAGTTGAAGGTTGGAGACGGTATTGGAATGATGTTTGACCTTAAGGAAGGTGCGAAGAAACCAACCATAAACAGACAGTGTTTCGAAATTGAAGGAACCATCGAAGAAATGACAGAGGAGGTCACCGAGGGAACTCTGGTTTCCCTCACAAACCCATACTAGAGATAATATGGAGAGCCAAGCTTGTGACTCTAAACAAGCCCACTTGGGAGGGAATCCCATGTCTAGCCTTTACTTTTAAAAACTTGTTATAATTTGGTTTAAGTTGTTTTTGCTTTTTATTTGGTTTTGGAGAACATTTCTTTTTGTTTTTGTTATTTTGGGTATTTAGAATGTTTATCTGCGTCTCAGATACAAATGGACCAGGAACACCCTCAAGGCAGTAATCTCGGCAGAAATGAGGAGATGATAACCCCCAACAAGCCAAGAACCAGCATGCCCCGCATATGTCTCTCGCAGGCAAGGAGACGAGGAATAGGATCTTTTCGGCGAAAAACAATATCCCTCAAGGGAGAAAGCCAAGGAAGATGTGCGAGTAGTGTTCACATTGCCTTGAACACCACTCATGGATCTATTCTCACAACCTGAGTATCCGTATATATAGGTTTTTAGCCGAATAATTCTTATTGCGTTTAAATCGAACCCATTGTTCATTGAAATCTTGAATTTGAACCAAAATTGTGTTGATGCTAATCATTCCTGTTTTTAGATATTGTAATAGACAGGGAATTAATCAAGGTTCGGAACAGTCACTGAGCAGCATCACAAGAAAGGTTAAAGTCTGATTTTTCCTGAATGGGTATTCAAACAACGAAGCCGACGGTGAGGTTAATATGCAAGGCACCAGGCTGTTGAATACGAAGGAACAGTGGGTTATCTTGATTCCAGCTCACCAAGTAGGCCCCACAAGTTAACAAAATTTACTAAAGTTAAGGGATGGTCAAAGACGAGTCAAAGAAATCGGACGGTTTAGATCGCCCAAGATTTCAAAATTTGAAATCAAGGGTTGATATTCGGTCAGCTCCGAGGACTGTCCACTAGGTGACCTTGGGAGCCAAAATTGTCGCATCTTTCCTTATTTGTCTACGAAAAACTCTACAAACCCTTAAATACAACTCGTCTCACCATAAACCTTCACCCATCTCAAGCTCTCTATCTTTCTAAACGGATTAACTCTCACTTTGCGACAGAAAATTGATCAGAGAAGAAGAAAAAGGGTTCAGGTTCAAGGAAAGGTTACGAGTAGAGAATAGATAGCACATGGTTCAGTTTTTAGACGAAAGCTTGTCGCATCCACATTGAGTATCATTACGAGTTTGGTTTTCCGACAAGCAAGAAGTCTTCTTTTCAAATTTTCCAACATGCCATCAAGAGATAAGAGGAGGAGTAAGGAATTCCGCAGCAAATTCATGCATGACATAAAGAGGAGCAGAAGGAAATTTATGGAGGTGGAATTAGAATACTCACCGCCAGTTAGATCGGAGAGAGGTCGCAAAACTTAACTCGCCATTTTATCATACAGTCAGACAAAAAGGACGAGATAATTGGGCAGAAGAAGAAGGAAGCACCGGTTAAAAAGATGGCAAGGAAATCAGTCGGAGAGCCGACGGACTGGAGGTTTGTAAAGCCTCAGCGCGGAGAGGGGATTTCTGCCCAAGAAAAGAGAAAGGGGAAGCAGATCGCATTGCTATCTATGAGCGAGGACAGCGACTCTGACAGCAGCTATGATGGGCTAGTCTCGCCCATGGATATCGAGTACAAGCGCAAAGAGCAGAGGAAGAACAGAGCTGCATCAGGCACGAGAACAAAAGAGAAGACGACCGTATACAAAGAGACCATAGAGATGCTGAAAGAAAAGCCGTGAGGAAGGCCAACAATTCTGACCAAGCGTACGAACCCTGTGGATGATGGGAATCAAAGGGACATACTATCCACACACCGGAACTATGAATAGACTAGGCATCACCAAGGATGTGGATAGGATCCTCAACTCACTGGGGATTATAACCTCCATGTACTGTGTGGCCAGCTCTTACATTGAGGATACCTTACAATTCTTGGTAACCGTGGATCTCCGAGTGTACACAAACAAGGTGTTGGAATTGATGGAAAGGAACAGAGCCGGTGACATAACATTCACGGTCTATGACAAGCTCTATACCGTGATGTTGAGGCAGATGGATACGATCTTTGGCTTTGAATTGGCAACTCGGAGTACCCGAATATTGACGAAGAGGAGATAGACAAGGTCTAGAACATGCTGTATGGTTGCAGAAAGTACGACTCATTGTGGAGTAAGGGGAACTGAATCAGAAATCCCTCCATCAACTACGCAAGGGGAGCCATCGCTAATGTGCTTTTTGCGAGACCTTCAACCTCGCCACTTAACCTCGAGGAGATGCAAATGCTGGATATGGCGATGAAGGACATAGTGGGAACAACTCCAAGCGGTTTGCAGATTGTGGGAGATGAGAAAAACTCTGGTATGTCATTTGTGTTGGCTAAACATTTCATGACCTACCGCAAGAGAGCAATGACACAAGCCGGTAGAGGTACGAGGAAAGCCAAACACATCTACATCAGTGGTGTGGTGATGCAGATTTTGGAAGCTTGCAGAGTACCATTGGATACGGATAGTAGGAATTGGGTTGAGCCGCAATTCATGGACTTGAAGTATCTTAAAGGCGCAAGCCTTTTTGCTAAAGGCAAGTTCTACGGTCAAGCCATATATAAGTTCGACCACCCGGAGAAAGGCAACACTAGGATCACTATCCCTTTCCTTGAATACCTCACTTGAGGTAAGAGAAAATGTGACTTTCATCCGCCCCTCGCAGCTCTCCTCGGTGAGGAGTCTTGAGACCAGCAAGCTCAGTAGGTTGAAGAGGATGAGACCGAAGATGAGGTCGATCCCGAGTTCTATTTGTTCGAAGAGTTGCAGGAGAGGAACCAAGGGACTGCAACCAAAGAAGCCCACAAGCGCATCAGGAAACTTTAGAAGCTGGGAAAGTGGCTGCTCAAGAAGGGCAAAGCCTTTTCAAAGTAGAAGGAGGAGTAGCAAAGTGAGTGTTTAGAGCTCTGTAAGGCGATCGATGGACTGGAGTCATCGATCAGTGGGATGTCATCACAACCTCGCACACATAACTCGCCACCACCCACAGGGAGACACTCAACATCCGCAGCCACCAGCTCCCGCGAAGCATGCCAGGAACAACTGCAATGCCACTCGGTCGGCAACACGCTGGTTTACAAGAGAAGGGAGAAGAATAGCCACAAGGTCCACACGAGCACTCAAGCCAATCCAAAGTAAGCCTCCCAACCTAATCTCTTGCATGCCTCCCTCGCCGATCACACCCGCGAGGATAACTTTGATAGACTGTACCACATTGCTCGTGCGAAGGACTAGCTCTAAGAGGGTACCTAGACCCTCACAGGTACACATTCGAGGATATGAATGTCTCGACTGCTCGACTTCTAGGTACCAAACTCCAAAATTGTTGTACATACCATTTCATTTTTGTTATTTTTGCCTCTTGTTTGTCTAGACATTCTCTTAGACTTTTATACATACAACAGACTGTGTGACTTAAGTTTGGAGGAGGGATCTAGAGTACTCTCACTTTGTTTTTTGTGTTCTTATTTTCTGTTTTGCATGCATTCACTGAGGTTGTAAAATTCCGTTAAGATTTTTCTTTGTTGCATTTCATAGCATATAAGGCATAGAAAAACCAATGTTTTGAAAATCGGACCGGATATCGACTCGATAATATTATTGGATAGTTGTTCAGACTAGTTTAATCGGTTGGACCGGGTTTTTAATTTTATTATATTTATATATATACATCTAATTTTTTGGATACTACAATTATAGGTAAAAATAGTATAACATATTTGAAATTCATAAAACAGAAAAAATGATATCTATTAAAAAGAAACTTAAAAGAATTTAAAAAAATGATACAAATATTCTATGAAATTTGCATTTATGTTTGACAAAAAAATTATGAAACAAAGAAATAATGCATATTAATACACATATCAAAAATTATCTATTAATATCATCTATGATTTTTAAAAATTAACATTACAAAATACCATCTATATAAGTTATAAATTATTATATATATCAAGATAGCTTTTTATGGTTTTAACTTTTAATTTTAAAATTTTATTTTTCTATTTTATAAAACAAAAGTAATAATAAATATATTTTTTCTAAAAATAGATAAATTATTGGATCGGGTTTTAGTATTGACCCGGGTCACCAGTTTTACCGGTTTTTAACCAATTTTACTGGTTTAACTTAAATCCGGTTTTTAGTTCAACTCGAACCAGTTTTATTAAGGAACCACGGTTGAACCGGTCCTACCGGTCGGCTCGGTCCGGTTTTCAAAACACTGGAAAAAACCAAAAAATTGAAAAATCTTGAAATTTAAATCCTAAAAATGATAGAGTGTTCATATATTTGCATCCATTTAGCATCGTATATTGGTTGCACTCACATGTAGTTCATGCATTCGTACTAGTTATTTGGGAATTATCAAACTCATGGGCAAACCATGTTAAGTTAGCTAGTAACCATTTTGAATGCTCTTGATTGGTAATTGGCCATTTTGGAAAGTTTTGGACGGATCCTTCACCTTAGGGAACTTTGCTTGTGTTGTGTCTTGAAAAACTCTTGTTTGATTCCTTCTAAAATTGAATTTGAATTGTCGAGTTAGGGCCTAGAGATGCATCAAATACCTTCCTTCTTTATGTTTAGCATGATCCATTGTGTGTGTGGTAAAACCCTCTCAAGTTTAGTGGAAAACAAGAATTGAAAGCTGCCCGCCATAAACCCAGTAAGTGTTAAAGGTGAAGCAGCTAGAAGGATGCGTAAACTTATAGTCTTTCATGCCCGTGTATATCCGCTGCTTACTCCATATGCGGGTTGGTGAAGTAACTTGGAAGGAAGCGTAAACTCGTAACCTTTCATGTTTGTGTAAGCCAACTTCGGAAAAGCCAAAAGGGCACATATAAAAAAGAGAAATGAAAAAGAAAGAAAAAAATAAATAAGCGGCCAGCAAAAGTGTGAATGAGAGGGAACCACTTCAGTTGAAAAGAATGATCATGCAAAGCTTAGGACAGTTGAAATAAATATGTACTCGTTGATTTCTAGTCCATTTTGAGGATCGCACCCAGAAAAAATAAGGAATCGGACTTGAACCTTTAGAGACCGGCTTAGGTATTAGGAATCTATAGGCTGGATGCTATTCTTGGAGATGATACATTTCGGTTTCCAAAATGATAGAGCTCACATATGGACTATATCCCTAGCTTATGCAAGTTACCCGTTGGATAAGATGTTCCCATTTTGTGTGCAGTTTTACCATCTTAGGTCATTGCACTTGCTTGAGGCCAACCAAGATCTAAGTTTGGAGGAGTTGATGTGTGTGATTTTTGATGTTTTTAGAGTCTCATTTTAGTTTTTTTTGCATTCATCTAGATAGATTTTCCTTGTACTTAGGATTGTTTAGGCTTGTTTTTTACTTTTTTGCATTTGCATTTGGAGTTTGGAGTCTATTCAGGTAAAAGGAGCAGAAAAGGAGCTAAAATGGAGCTAAGGAGCATCGGAGCAGGTGTTGGAACACTTCAGGGAGCATCAATCAAGAAGGATCACGGACCCCTCGGACCTCCACCTTGAAGCTCACATGCGAGGAAGACCAGAAGACTCATAGAGAAAGCCACCTCAAGGACTTGCCTCAACCAATCTATCTCGAGGGAAGACTGTCACAGAATAAAGACCTTACCTTGTCTACAACAAGGATCATACTCAGAGCAATAACTCAGATGGAAACCACGAGTATAGAAACATGAAGTATTCCTTGTAGTTTAAGCTCACGCAGGCACTCTGAGAAAAGCTTCACAGACTGCCTGGTTGGCCGACGTAGGTCAGTTTGACCATTAGGGTTATGAGGGTGACCCTATAAATACCCCTCTAATGACTCTTATGTCATCATCTTCTTGTTTAGACAAAAAAACTTTATCTTTATGCCAGTTTTTAAATTTAAGTTTTAGATCTAAGTTTTGGATTTATGGTTGATGATTGAATGAATTATTTTATGATTGCTTATTTTGCTTCTTTGCTTTCATCTTAGCTTTTCTATTTTGAATATGCCTTCGGTATATACCCGAATCATCATTCCTCTCAAAATGAGGAGCAAGTAGATCAGCTTGGATCTCGAGGATAGGGAGATTGGAGGCGAAATCGGTGATTCCTTCACTTAGTTAACCGAGCAGTGACACCGATATCTTTTAATAAGGGTGTGCTTTATGCATGCTTCTTCCTGATAAGCTAAGGGTTGATCCGGGTCATAATCTCAAGCTAGGGCTTGTCAAAATGATTGCCCTAAACCTTATTAGAGACGGTCTGATCCGCCAAGAGATATCTAAATGTGGACCGGCCATGTGGCTAACTTGGACTGATCTTTATGCACTCAAACCAGTGAGATCGAGGCAAGATTTGAATGGATCAGCCAGTTTGGGTCGAGATCTTTGTCACGATAGCGGGTTGATCTTACCTTTTTCCTTGCCTAGAGATCACTCATAAGAAATCAACGAGTGGGATCGCCGATTAACCACCCAATCCTTTAGATCCTTCTTTCTCATTTAGTTCAAAACCTATTTTAATTTATGCTCTATTTTATATCAATTTTTGTGTTTATTGTTCATGTTCTAATTTTGCTTTGTCTTTTAGCCTATTTTATCTTTTGTACCTATTTGCTTGATGTTGCCTATTTTACTCTTTAGCATTATGACAGATTGCTTTACATTTGCTTGAACTCGGATATGTTCATAGATAGGTTGCTAGTAGACCATTCCGAGTATTGGTTCGATATCTCACCCTCCACTTACCACACTACATAATTTGATAGAAGAAAACCGCAAAAATTCTTCTATCACTCCTCCACCACAATCCCGCTATCGATGGGCCCCATATCAACTAGTCCCGTCGACGCATTCGCTCCCTCTGGCCTCTCACCAGTCACATCTTACTGGAAGACTGACTGCAGCTCGACACCACAAATATATAATAAAAATGTACACTTGGCATAGCTTGTATAATCATGGGCTTATAAATTGTTTGAATTGGACCCTCGATGTCCTTCCATGGCATAAAACCCAGAGATTTTATGGAATTAAAGTCGCGAGCGGACTCCTTCGACTCAGCCAGGTGATAAAGTACTGCAAAACAAACAGAAAGTAGGAGCTAAACTCACTCGTTACGACAAAGTTGCGCGCACTCGACATGGCCCCGTCACCATAACACTCAACATGGTAGCGTCGCCATAATACTCAGTAGTACCATAGTCGGGATTTCAAATCCTACAGACAAGGGGATAGTCCACATCGAAGATGGACTCTGGACTAAGCTTCACAAAAATTAGTGTTCCTTATACTTGTGAAGTTTCAACGTGAAGTCAGAAACCAAATCGCAACCTGACAATGCACTCACTGAATAAGACCCATCCTAATCCTTGTGATGGTTTATCTTCGTGAAGTATTCAAAAAGTGACACTTAAAATCAATTCCGACCGCAGCACCCAACACAAGCGTGACAATAATGTTACAAACACTGGACACAGTAAGTGATCAATAAGCGTGGCAGATGAAACCAGAGGCCGTAATGCCTAAACGCGTCCTCATGAACACATATATAACCCTTGGGAGGCGTCCATGGTCTCTCATGTGATTTTGAAGCTTTCATAATCACTCTGCAGGAGAAACTGCAATCCTTCCTCAACATCTTGAATGAGACATTTGTACTCATCGATGGTTTGTGAGTTAGGTCATCTAACCATGCTCGAAAGCTACTCCATTCGGCCTGAGGAATCCTTTCCTCCTCCAACACCTCATCAGATAAGGCTCATGCAACACCCTCCACCTCTTTAGTCAGAGTGCAACTCACCAAAGCAGACCCAGAGGCATGCCGCCTTGCCTCTCGCCCTTCCCAAGAACCCATACGGCTACTCACATAGCAGAACAAGAAGCATTCCGCCACACTGTTTGCTCCTCGTAATCGTTAAAAACCTCAGCTCGAGCGGTAAATCAACCTCCTTGGACTTATCCGCATCACTCTCCTTGAGCGATGAAGAATGCAAATTTGATTTGCACCTCATCTTTCCAAAATTAAGATTTGTGACTAAAAATTGATTGAGCCGATAAACCCTAAGCCTACACGAAGAATGACGACGAGACAGCGATTCTATAATAAATCAAAAATTATATAGAAGAAAAGAGATGGTGGAAGAGAGAATCGTACCTTGTAAAATGGCGCAAAAGACAGGTTATGAAGGAAGAATATGAAGAAGGAGGAATTTATGGTTAGATAGGGAAAGCGAAGCGATGTGAGTCAAAATGGCACCAGTCGCATCGCACAGCTCCCCACGTACGATCATGCACCTAGATGATGAATCTCTTCACGCTCTAATCATCGTGCCATATGTGGACGGCGTCCTATGCTCACAATAAAGCAAAGCGTCCACAACAAGCCACTCTGAAACATCATCATTATTCACCACCATCGAGAGAAGACTTACCATTTGCGCTCTTTGCTCTGCGCGAATGATAAACTGGGGGGCTATTGTTGGTGGTGGCCTCACATATGCGGTCTGGCCCATATGACTTTGACCAGCCCATGAAACAACAACATCGACCTGCCACGAGGCAAAGTATACTTGGCAAGAATCGATAAAAACAGACCACCTTGTCCTTGGCAAGTACAGACGCAAGTCCACCTTGGCGTCACAGCCTACGCGGTACACGATGCATACCTACAGTATTGGTCATCGGTGCTCTGCAGCAAATTTAATGCATTGATAGAATATTATCTGATCAATAGATAAGCGTAGTCGTGTAGTAAGGACTTAATGCTGGAAGAGAAGTAGCCCAACAACCCGATAGCTCGGCGAGCTCGCCCAAAACAATGATACCCCAATCGAGAGCCCACAGGCTACGGCCATAGGATATCATGATAGGCTTGATAGATCGGCGAAATCGTCATAAGAGTCTTGGCTATAAAGAGAGACGTTGGACACGTCGAGCACAGGATCTGAGTGCCATTCTCACTCCAGAACACTAGAATATTGTTATCATATTTACCATCCAAAACCGAGAATCCAAATCTGTCTTTGTAGTCTCTATTTGGCTTTTCACCACAAACAGTAAAGCCTCACAAGTATCTCGGCTATTGAGAAGTCTTTTTATAGATTCTGGTTATGGGTTTTATTTTGTCAGGATGACCACACCTAAAAGAGTTTGAACTATATATTGTGATTCCAATGGTAGTGACGTCCACTTGCTATTCGATATGGTATCAACGGATGGTTTGTTTGGTGTACGAAATGCGGCACTTGGAATTTTATATCATGATTGGAGGACTTTTATCTGAACTAGAGTTCACTGATTTTTTTTATCCTTCTGATGTTTCTTTTATTGGAATAAGCTACATATAAAGTATCTAAAAATTATTTTCTTAAATTTAATAATCAAAACATAACAAAACAAGATGGTGACGAAACCTCCTATAACCAAATTTAAATTTTCAATATAAATGATAACGTCAACAAATAGATTAAGATAATAATAAAATTTATTTTAATGAGAATTAGCTTTTCTATTTTGTTTCATAAGAAAATGTAAATGACATAAATTGACCAAAATATTTGTTTTAAGTAGCAAATTGCCTAGAATGATTAGTCGTAAAGAGTTGTAGACCGTCAAATTTTAATTATTAATAAATAAAATTTGGAAATTAAGTATTTTAATATTATTTTGTAAATGAATTTAGATAATACAATTTACATATCTTAGGTAGAAGATATATTTGGTGTTATTTTTTTAATATCAATTGGATAGATAAAATCCAGTCCATAATCCAAAAATTATCTCTAAAATCCTATATACTAATGAGTAAGGTAGAATCAAATCCCAGAAGCATGGTTTGGCGTTACTTCTTTAATTGTTACTTTTTTAATTGATACTTCTTTATATTTGGCATATGTTATTGGTGAAGTGTGAGAAGATACAATTCTTTTTTTTTTTGTTAACAAGTAACCATTGGATCGACAACAAGGTCCGATACATAGCTTAAGTTCTTCAAATGGAGCAGGATGGGCTTTGAACCCACCACCTCATGCCTCACTAAATCAGGGGCAAACCAATTAGGCCACCTGTTTCTTAGCGATACAATTCTAAAATCTGAAAAATTATAATATAACATTTATATAAAAAATTCTTTTGTTTTCTTTTTGGCGAGAATGTTTCCTATATAACATAGAATTTTCTGATCCACCAAACGATTTTGCGACGTATACTTTTGTATATAATTGTCTCTATATACTTAACTTCGAATCCCAGTAAATGTAGTATTTGTATATTATATATTACTTTTTTACTTTCACCAATTATTTAAGGTAAAGAATATCATTTACTTGATAACCTAATTATTCGAAAATATTATATAAAAATTTGGTTAGTTTAATTTAATTGAAGCGCCAAAAAGTAATACTCTTTGTTAATGACTTTGCACCGACGCTATGAATCCGCCTTGCTTTGCTTCTTTACTTTTGTTTATTCATATGTAATTATATTATTAAGTACAGACATTAATTGGCCCTATATTTGTTATTCTTAATTACATCTTTCAAAAGGCATATAAAATATAGACTTCTGGCTTAGCTAACATAAAATCAAAATATTTCACCAATAAAATATTGTAGATTTCATGTATTTTTCTAAACTCCATTTCAGTTATATGTTTTAGAAAATAATTATTTCATTTATATGTTGTTTTTTCCAATTCCATTTTTTTTTCTATGATCAGGTTTTTAGTTACTGAATACTAATAGTTAAAAATATTCCGTCGTTGAAATAACTTGAACTCTACTAAAAATTAATGAAAATCCTCAGCCAAACTAAACCAACACCATTTGGTTTAATATGAGAAACATTTAGTTGAGCGTTATTAGAAGAACGATGATTTCGTTGACTTTATGAACCATCCTCGAGCTTTTATTGGAACTTGCATTGATATGCTAGATATGAGATTGTTTGATTAAAGACTTTTCCGAAGAAAACTAGGAGGTTACACTTGTTACCAATTGCAACTGTACAAATGTGTAAGAATATATGTAGTAAAGAAGTGAAATCATGAAAATGTAGAAAAAAGATAAAATAAGGGAAGAAAAAAAGATTTGGACAAAAAAAAAAATGTCGGTGAAATATGAAAAGGAGAGAAAAATGTCGAGACTGACAAAGGTCGCGTGCCGATCAATAATTTAAAAGTACAAAAATCAGGAGTTGTCTTCGTTTGTTTAATTTCATCAAGTTGAATCCAAAAACTTGTTGTGCGCCTTTGATATTTTCAACAACGTACGCTTGCTATTTATCTTATCACCAACCATATAATTTTCATTATTTTTCAAGATTAATAATAACAGATGGGAATGGCATCAAACCATGCAAAAACAAAAAAATGACTGACCCATGAGTGACTTCTTTATTACCTTCAACTATAGCTATAGGAATGACGTTTCCATGAGTATCTTTGTGTTATTTTTCATTAATATTTCATACCAATAGTGACATCAAATCATAAAAGTGCTTCTGACCCCGGTTGATGGATGCTTTCATATTTATAAAAAACATCAAACGGCAAACACTGTGACACACCCACACCCACAAATCTTAGAAATAATACATAATACAATCATTATACATATTTTTAAATAGCTCTTTTCATTCACATATCTTAGATTATTAAAATTTTAAAATGGATTTGACTATTTTATCTTAAAATTTTTGAAGTTAATATTCTATTAATTATAAATTTTTAAAAATCGTTGACACCTCCATGGTAACATTGAGTTGTATTATGGGTCTGACTGGTAACTGCGATTTTAGTAGTGCAGGACAAGTGCGGTTTTAAGTGCGGTACGGTACAAGTGCGGTTTTAAGTACGGTGCGGCGTGGTACAAGTACGGTTTTAACAAAAAAGCGGTACAAAAAATATGTGATTGGTGAAGATAAAAAAGTGGTGCGGTTTTCTTCATAGTAATTCTATATTAAAATTAATAATTATTATCATAACTTTTGATTAACTGAAACTAATTTTGTATATATAGGATATAAAAATAATTATATTTTATAAGTTATTTATAATTATAATAGCAATGTTACTAAATATTTTAACGATTATTTTAAAACTCTATAATTTTTTTAAAAAGTTTCATTATAGTGAATTGACAACAAATAATATTGTGTATATACAAAATATAATATTGAAGAAAAAAACAAGAAAAAAGGTAATAGATAATTATAATTTGTTGTTAAAGAGAAAGTAGAATTATTTGTCTTAAATATTAAGAAGTTCCCTTAATTAGAAGTATGACTAATTAAAAAAATGAAGTAAGATTATATTATTTTCACTATAATTTTATACTAGTTTGCAAAAAACTATTGTCTATATATTTAAATACATTAGATGTATATGGTTTATTATCTCTTTATACAAAATAAAAAGATGCAGAATAGACATTCATAAGTTGTTGTAATATATATATATATAGATATATATATAGATATATATATAGATATATATATACTTATTAGTAGATAAAAAACAATGTAATTAATGATTTTTGTAGTAAATTATTAATATACCAAAGGCGGATTTCGAAATCCGCTACTGAATTGATGAATTTGTATTTTTTTTTTTGTCAACTAGCCTAATGGCTTTTTAATTTCCCTCCTTATATTGCAGGTAGGGGGTTCGATCCCTGGTGCCTTGCGGATTTGTAAAGTGACAACACCACTGGGCCACATATCCTCGACAATTGATGAATTTGTATAAAAGGCGATTTTTCTATTTTAGCTTACAAAAAATAAAAAATTTGCGGTTTTAAAAACTTTCCAAATAAAACGTCTTTTATATATTTTTTGTTTGATTGGTGCATTAAGTGCGGTTTTATAATTTTCCTTAAATCCGTCCGCACTAAATGTTAACAATCACACCCTACATATTATTTTTGACTTTGCATATTTGATTTGCATTTCTAGAAACAAAAATAAAATTGAAAACAGATTTGTTTGAAACCCCCTATTATTTGTTTTTGTTAAAGAAAATCCCTATTATTAACAAGGGCTCTTATTAATATCCACTGTTTTTTTTCAAAATGACAATGATTACGAACATCAGAAAAGATATATGTAATCCTTTAACAATATATATATATATATATATATGTGTGTGTTTATATAGGTAGTAAGAAATATCATAATCAAGTACGTAATGCTGAATGCAGCAGTCAAATTTTCCATTACTATCAAGTCATCAGCAATATAATCAATGTCAATAATACAGTTTCTTACAAGAAAATCCTTAATTATTCATCTGATGTAATTGACAGTTGATTTACGTATGTTTAAAGTGATAAAGTACATAACATTTGTATTGTCTTACCTTATGAAATAGTTTTATATTATTTCATAAGGTAAATTGTGCGTACCAAATTAAAATAATGTACGTACCAAACATGGAATCTTTTTCTTTTTTTGCCCATACTTGAATTAATTACGTTTTTAAGTAATTCGTAGGAAAAAAATGGTGGA
The DNA here is from genome assembly GCA_900406435.1 of Lepidium aucheri. Taxonomy (NCBI): domain Eukaryota; kingdom Viridiplantae; phylum Streptophyta; class Magnoliopsida; order Brassicales; family Brassicaceae; genus Lepidium; species Lepidium aucheri. The sequence continues at coordinate 55,018 of OVBA01000313.1, forward strand.
CCCTAAATTGAAATATGATCCTCATAACAAATGCCAATCTGACACAATACAGTTATGTCGCAAATGGTACTATGCATGACACAAAAAGTAATACACTCGATAAAATAAATTATTTAAGAAAAAAAAAAGTTTGTTCTTAGTTTTGGTATAATAATTTATATAAAGTTGCATAGAAAATGAAAAATATAATTAGGGTGAATACAAAAATGAGACATGTTTAAGGACCCCCTAGCCATATATCACAACATCCTTTGAATCCTCTTTAATTGATGATCAGCATCGTGCATAGGTAAACGATACTACCATTATATGTGTGTTTTTTAGTTTTTTATATTAATAAGTTAGGTAATTAGAAGAACACAAAATTTTATCAAAATTACTAAATTATAAAAGGAATCTTATAATAAAAAGTGATAATAGAATATATTTTTTGTACATGATCGGCACGATTTACATATATTATACATAATCAATATGATTTCCATTTTTCGGCTTACTTTCATAATTCGAAGCAAAAGTAATAACTTTTATTAATTTTTTTATCAATAACTACATTGATAATATCTAATATACGATTCAAAATTTTCTGCAAACTCAATCAATATTATGTAAGGTAAGCACAATTAATTAACAATAAAATAAAATTTAAAAGCTAAATACAATTTTGAAGTTAAATTTTGGTGGGAAAAACCACATACATGCTATTTAACTATTTGAGTAAAAAATATACAGAAAAGCGGTCAAATTATTACTGAACTTTTTTCGTTGTGCCGAATTATACATGAATTTTTCAACCTAATATTTTTCTAAGTTTAGTCTGTAAAAATTTAAATTCTCTACAAGAATTTTCTTATTTTTTCCAAAACGCACATTGACCTAACAGACTGTTAGTCAACTGTTAATAATCTGTGATTAGATTATTTATGGTGATATGTGTCGTCTTATGTGGCTTAATAGAGCTGGGTGGCATCTTAAGTTGGACGTCATTGTTTTGATACTAGAAGACTAAAAGGAAAAATAAGTCATAGGGCATCGTTGAGTTAAAATAAAAAAATGGAGAGCTTTTTAGTGTTCTTCGTAAGTTTCAGCCGATTTTGACTGTTAACTTTCCGAAATTGTTCGAATTCTAACGTGAATCGAGTATTGGAAAATCTATTTTGAGTGGAAGATTAAGAGGAAAGGGAGAACGAACGGGTTTAGACAATGAAGTATGTTTTTTGAATTGTGAAGATGTCTCGAATTCTTGTGTCAAAATCGTTAGTAGATGCTCGTAGATGATAAATTTGTTATACAAATTGAAATCTAGTACATATAATCAATTTGTGCCTTGTATCTTAGTGTCATTTTACAATGTATTAAGTTTATTTTATTTTGAATACACAAGTTTACCGCTTAAGTATGATGTTATTTTTTCATATATTTAGTGATGAATATCGATTTTTAGAATAATAGAAAATTCTGAGAGCTCATAGGTTTATCCAAGGGAGAGAGTATTCCTTTTAGGAGTGTTGCTGTAAACTCCATTGTTCTGATGAAATTGAACCTCTTTATATAGTGTTCTTATGATTCCAAAACTTCAAAACACAAATGATTAATTAAACAAAAACATATTTAGGCAAAATAAATTAACATAATTCATCTTGAATGAACATGTTAAATAAGAGTTTTGCTATTATAACCTTACACCACATATGATCATAAAAGCCAACTACAGTATATATAAACTTAAAAATTGAGTATAACAATCTAATACCATGACCGACTACAACAACCTAACACCATTAGGCTACAATAAGGAAACATTAGACAATTAGAAACGACTACAATTATGCTAGAAAATGAACATAAAAACCACCACAAGGATACACACAACTATCATAATATTCTTCAAGTTTCGAATCTCCATTTTGCACTCTTCAGTTTTTTCATAGTAGCTATCTCACACAAATGAGACTTATTTGCTAAACTTTCAATCTCAGACTGACAAATACTTAGATTTTTTTATAAATTTGTCAACTTCCAAATTGTCAACCTATAACTATAGAGTATCTAACGTGTAAGATATAAGTCTTTTTTATGGTTTGTGGTTTTTTTGTTTTTTGGTTTAGGTTTGTGATTAGTAATATTTAGAGTGTAGAACTAAAATTTAGGATTTAAATCTACATTATGCGTAAATTTTGAAAGGAACAAGAAAAATTTTGTTCTTAGTTTTAAACTAATAATATATAGATGACTTTTTTTATCGCACATTAGAGTTTTATTAGAAAGAGAAAAATGTTTGAAGACCTTAACCTTATAACAACAGACAAAAGGAGATTACCTCCTCAATTTGTAATAGAAAACACGGAAAACAAGTGTCAAGATTACAATAGATAATAGATATCGATCACATTGTAATTTCTCATCTCATTGACTTCACTTGGGAATTGAGTAGACTTGAAAATATGAAGTTCATGTGCTTCATTTTCTTGTTCTCAAATGGTTATGGAGAAACATCAACTTAATATATATTCCCTCTGTTTCAATTTAATTGTCATTCTAGAGTTTTGCACACATATTAAGAAAATATGTAAATGTTCTCTTATACCCTTATTTGATTATTAAAATTCCAAACCATTTAATATTTTAATTATAGGGGCAAATGAGTTAATTTTGTATTAAAAAGTACATTGAAAAACTAGAATGACAACTAAAATAAAACAAAAATTTAGCTTAGAATGACAACTAATAGGACAATTTCATTCTTAGTTTTGGTCTAGTAATACATATAGAGTTTATCTGAGTGTTTCATAGAAAATGGAAAATATAATTAGGGTGAATACAAAAATGTGACATGTTTAAGGACCCCGTAGCCATATATCACAACAGGCTTTGAATCTTTTGTAATTGATGATCAACATCGTGCATAGGTAAACGATACAACAACTATATTAAATAATTTAATTATGTGGTCAACTATGTTAGAGTATTTAGATATTGGGAAAAATTCAAAAATTAAACCAACAAATTAAAATTTGCCAAAATAATGCATTAAATTTTTAGGCTCCACAAAAAATACATGAATTTGTTTTCAGTTGCCATATTAATACACAAACATTCAGAATTTTAGAATTTACTCAGGTCAATTAACGACGTTAAACAAATGTGATTGAACATTAAATGATGTAAAGTTTTAATGAAAAACCTATAAACATACACCAACTAATTAAATTTTGCTTAAAAGTATACCATATTTTTTACTCTCCAAAAACTACATGAACTTTTATCATTATGATGTTAGATGTTTTATTGGGTCTTAGTCATAGTTTAAAACTTTATCTTGAGTATTTGGTTAGATTTAGAGTCTTTTTTGAGTCATTTTTTTATAATCTTTTCTAAGTTTTTAAGATTTTAAAATATTTACGTGAAATTTCTGGAAGCACAAATTAATCAACTGATTTAAGTGATATAAGATTTACGGAAGCCCAGATCGATCAGTACTTAGCTCATATCACCTCAACTAGATCTTAGTATCTTGGCAGTCAAATCATGATCGCAGAACAATGAACTATTATTGTTAGAATATCTTGTGAATATAGTAAACAATGTGTGATTATGTTTATATGATTGAAAGACTTCATGGAAAAAAAGAGTTGAAAACAAATCTCAAAATAAACAAACTAATAGTAATAGAATTCATTGAACATTGAATTTTGAAATACCTTAGTTACTAATATGTGTTAATTTTTTTAATTGTTTGAAAGTTTGTGTATTAAATGACAATAAAAAAATTGGTGTGTTTTTTGGAAAGGCAAAAAGTTTGTGCATTTACTGACAAAAAATAATTAATTGGTGAAAGTTTTCAGGTTTTTTTGTATAATAAATCTAACACCATTTTAATTTTGTCATATCCATATAACACTGTTAGTCGATCTGAGTTTAATTCTAAAATTCTAAAGTTTATGTATTAAATAGCAATTAAAAAAATTTGTGTATTTTTTTAGGAGCCAAGAAAATTAGTGTATTATTTTGACAAATGTTAATTAGTTCGTGTATTTTTTAGAATTTTATCTTCGTAACTGTATGTTCCGTCAAACTTCTATAAAGTAATAGTAACATTTATTAGTTTTTTAAACAATAACTACATTGACAAAATTTAATATATAATCCACAATTCTTTTCAAGCTCAATTAATATTACGTAAAGTAAATATAATTAATTAACATAAAAAAATAGAAAAAGTAAACATGATTTGGTGAAGTCAAATAATCAGTGGAAAAAACAACATACATGCTATTTAACTACTTGAATCATGGAAAAGTATAAATTAAAATTTATATCCTTTTACCATCTCTATTTTACTCGATTACATATATATATGTATATATATTATAAGTAATAACTATAAAATCACTAGTTTTTTTGCCACAGATGTAAGATTTTATATTCATACTATTTTTTGGTTTTTGACAGAAAATAGACGTAACAAATAAAGCAAATGAAATAAAAAGCTACAGAAGAGACAAAAAAAACACAACAATAAAGTGATAACTGACAGACAAGCCTAACACCAGAATGAAGAGAAAAACGGAGCCGAGTCAAGAGAAAAGTTTCAACATTTAGATGATGCGATTCTTTCCTAAATCCAATAAACACCACGAGCGATTCGGTCCAAGAGTTAGCCCTCAAAGCCCGAACCTAGAGATGCTCACTGACTAGGAGTAACCCACACCCACCTCTTGCAACTGAAACCACCGAGGCAACGCAGATCGGAGCCACAGTTGAATCAAACAATACCGAGAACACCAAGCCAACACTAACAAGATAGTGACCTTACACCACACCACCTAATCTAGCCATATTCTAAATTAAATCAAAGAAGCAAATGAAAGAACACAACCTAGACCCATCTGTTATCGCACTATGATCTAGGTGGATACAAACAAAGCCAAACCAAAGAAAAAGAGAGTGAACATGTCCCAAACTCCAACGAGAAAGGCGTTTCTGGTGAAGACAGAAACAAAGGCAGCCACTACAACTACACTCCAAACCAACTCACACCGAAGAGAGGAGAGAGAGCAGAAGAACCACCAAACCTAGCAACGACGGGATAATAGAGATCCGATGACTCCGATGCAGTTAGATCCGCCAGCGAAGACATGGCGGTGCAACCAAAGACTACCTTTATGAATATCACCATCCTCAAGCAAGCCAGAAGAAGAGAAGCCAGACGTTGTGCTACCTATGGTACTCGGCTGAGAGATTAACAGCAAAGGTCCAGATAGGTTGAAGATGAGCAGATCTGGGACGCGTTAACTAGTGGCAGAGGGAGAGACGAAGTGAAGGAGGAAGAGGAGACAACCGGGGTCACCTTACCAACGGTGGTGAGGAATAAAGACCGCCGGAAAGAGAGATCAGAGCATCACCGCCGGACCTGTAAAAAGAGAAAGAGAGAGAGATAGAGAGATTTATGAGGAAATACCTTTGATTTATTGACTTTTTTGGTGATTATTGTGTTTTTTAAATCACTAGTTTATACTCTATAATTATACAAATGTTAAATGTAATTTTTTTAAAGTATCTTACGCATTAGAAACTTTATAAATTTGTTTACGGATTCTAAAAAGTTAATTTATAATCTACCGCATATATATAATTCAATACAAATATGTTTCAGTTTCTTTGGTAGATGTCCATACGTAAAAAACAATCATAAATAAGAATGAGATTGAGAAGATTCAGTAAACAGATACAAGAAAAAGTGATCTATTTGCCTCGAGCCAAGTTGTTTCTTGATTACGAGACTAACTAATTCTCATCGAATGGCTTTTAGTATGATTGTCTATGTTTGTACGGTTTCGTCCGCTCTATTCTTATAAATCTCTTTTGTCCTCTAAGTCTTCTTGGTATCTTAATTCTTTCATTATATCTAGATTAAGCGGGATTGAGATCTCCATGAATATGCTGATCAATCCTCTCTAAATTGGCAGATATCGTTTTTTTATCTGGTAGTGTGCTAATTCAGTGTGCAATCATTTATTTTGTATCTTGTGGGTCGTTGTGCATCTTTTAAGCCCATTTTATGTTTTTGGCAAATATCATTTATAGACTTATATCGTTTCGTGTCTATACATTACAATAGATTATTATTTTCTTGCGCAAAAATAAGTACAATACCTAGCCACAATTATTTTAGATCTAGAATTAAATATATTTTTATAATTGGACGCTACAATATATGGAGAGATATCATTTCTTTATCCAGTAACGCGCTGATTCAATTTGTGATCTTTTCCTTTGATATCCCGTGGATCGTTGTGTGTCTTTTAAGCTCATTTTATATTTTTGGCAGATTTAATTTATATACCTAAATTGTTATGAGACCTATCTATTAACACTAGATTATTGTTTTCCTGCCCAAAATGAGTACAAATACCTAGCCAAATTTATTTTAGTTTTAGAGTTAAATATATTTTTATAATTGGACACCACGATATATCGGGAGACTAACAAAGTCATATTGATCTTGTGCTTTAATTTAGAATCTTTATAATACGCATTACAAGAAAATATGGCAATTTATAACCAAAATTTTTAAACCAATTTTAGATTATTGTTGATTTTTTGATAAATTGTAATAAAAAATACGCCAAAAAATATTTTTTGGTCAAAGTTCAATTTTTTTCTAATAGTGACATATATATTGATACTGCTTATATAATTCATATATTATATAGATATTTTTTTGTGTGATTATAATATGTATATTATATTATAACTAATCTGTTTTGTGCTAGTTTAATCGGTTTATGCAGTTCACTACGATTCCATATCCAAATCATAAAGTTTTATGAGATTATATCCACAGTAACTATTGTATAACCAAAATGAACCATATATATTTTCCGTTTGGTTCGGTATTTGCCGAATTGAACACTTTTAACCGATACAATAAAATTCTAAATAGATAATATCTAATTTTCTTTTTTTTTTTTTTTAAAAAAGAAGTGACATGGACAATTGATATTTGATGTTGAAGTCTACATCGAGAAGCGAAAGTCATCAAACGGCCACTTGGACTCCAACTTGAAAACTTCCAGTGGCCTTCTTTCTTTGTTTTTTAATGTTACCATCTCTTTTTAATTTCATTTATAGACCTATATCATTTTATAATTTTAATGTAACTTTTAACAAATTTGTTTTTTTTCCAATTTTAACTTATAGTCAAAATTTTAAATATATCAGAATTTAACAAATCATTATCTTTTATTATTAAAAGTATAAATAATGTTTTATATTATTTTTTAATTTGTGTAAAAAATTTAAAATAACACTATTTAAGAAACAGAAAAGATATAATATTTGACTTTTTTTGTTAACTGAACTTATAGTTAAGCAAGTTTATGGCTAACCGTAAATCATGTTTCTACCAAAAACTAGACACTCGGGTAGATGCTAAAATGATTCTACCATCCGAGATACCATCGACAACTTCACCAGAACTTATATGGAGATACACCTGATCTCATTCCCAAAAAATCATTCAAATATTTTTTATATTATTTTTTAATTTGTGTAAAAATTTTAAAACAACACTATTTAAGAAACAGAAAAAATATAATATTTGACCTTTTTTTGTTACTGGAATTATAGTTAAGTAAATTTGTGGCTAACCGAAAATCATGTTTCTACCAAAAACTAGACACTCGGGTGGATGCTAAAATCGATTCTACCATCCGAGATACCATCCACAACTTCACCAAAACTTACATGGAGATACACCTGACCTCATTCCCAAAAAATCATTCAAATATTTTTTATATTATTTTTTAATTTGTGTAAAAAGTTTAAAATAATACTATTTAAGAAACAGAAAAAAAAGTATAATATTTGACTTTTTTTTGTTAACTGGAATTATAGGTAAGCAAATTTATGGCTAACTGAAAATCATGTTTCTACCAAAAACTAGACACTCGGGTGGATGTTAAAATCGACTCTACAATCAGAGATACCAACCACAACTTCACCAGAATTTACATTGGAGATACACCCGACCTCATTCCCGAAAAATCATTCAAACATTTTTTCCATTAACTGGACGTTGAAATGTCTGAAACGGTGAAAATTTAGTTACTATTGTTTTTACTGTTCAAAGTGTGTGTTTCAAAAAATTATAGACTCCAAAACGAGAAACAAATATATACAATATTGATAATAAAAAAACGAAGAAAAAAAATATAGAGAAAATATCTGACAAGCTGCCCGAAATTTTAGAGTAACTGTAAGTAAAACGACACGGGCAAATAGAAAAACTGCCCGTCGGGCAAATCATCAAACTCCAATAGAGAGTCGTATCTTTATCTCCGTTTTTTGTTTTTTTTTTTTAATTAGTTTCAAAAAAAATGATTTAAATATTAATATCTGAAAGAATGGCCCTATCAATGTATACATAAATGTGAAACTCTTCCCTCTTCTTCTCCATTCTGAAAGTTCCAACCACCGTTCTGCGTCACGGTGGCGCTTACTTCTTCCCATCGGAGCGCCTCACCGGTGGCAGACGGTGTTGTTGTTCCTATCCCAATTTTTTATTATTTCTTACTCCGTCATTAGAGAGAAGTTGTGAGATGGGGCAGAGTATGAGCTGTGGAACGAGACCTGAGCACGGGATTTTCGCATCCGTCCAGTGCGGCGATATCGTTACTGTTCGCCGTTTGATGATGACGGACCCTATCCTTTTAAATCAGACTACTACGTATGATCGTCACTCCGTTCTTCATGTCGCTGCTGCTAATGGTCAGATCGAGGTTAGTTTTTGTCGTTTTTCTCTCAGATCTCGCCGTAATCTGGTCGTTTTTGTTTTAGATTTGGTGTTCATGATTTTGTTTTACCGAATTATTTCGGGTAGATTCGATTATGCTGATGCATTTCTGATATATATATATTTTTTCTTCCAGATTTTGTCTATGCTTTTGGAACAATTTACAAATCCAGATTTGTTGAATCGTCACAAGCAGGTTGATTACCTTACGCTTGATTTCGCATTGATCTGCTTTTATATTTTTTCATCAATATTTTGCTAATTTTTCAATTTTTGGTAATTATACTTTACTGATTTTTCTTGTTGTGATCCACGTAGACTCCATTAATGTTGGCTGCGATGTATGGGAGGATCTCTTGTGTTAAGAAGCTCACTGAAGTTGGAGCTAATGTATGGTCAAAAACGTTTCCCTTTTTGTCCTAGCTTTTTTTTTCCAGTCAATTCTGGATGTGAGATTATATCTTTTAGTTTGATCTTTGTGTGGAATCTGCAGATTTTGATGTTTGATTCTGTCAATCGAAGAACATGCTTGCATTACGCTGCATATTATGGACATGCCAACTGTGTTCAAGCCATTCTCTCTGCAGCTCAGTCAAGTCCCGTTGCTGTTCATTGGTGAGTCTTTTGATCAGATTACTTATTCCTTCTAGACTTTAGAATGAATTTTTCACATTTTGGAATTTGCTCTTTCAGGGGATATGCGCGATTTGTGAACATAAGAGATGACAAAGGAGCGACTCCTTTGCATTTAGCTGCTCGGCAGAGACGGCCTGAATGCGTGAATGTCTTGCTGGACAGTGGTTCTCTCGTTTGTGCATCTACTAGTGTATATGGGTAATTGTTTTCTCGTCATGCAATCTTCTCACCGAAAGTAACATATTTTTGAAGTTTCCAATCCATTGGATCTAAATTCTTCAAGCTTTGTTGAAACAGTTCTCCAGGGAGCACACCTCTTCATTTGGCAGCTAGAAGTGGATCTATCGATTGTGTCAGAAAATTACTTGCTTGGGGAGCTGATCGTCTTCAGAGAGACGCGTCTGGGTATATATAATCACTCTCTGTTGCAACTCTCCTAAACGTTGTGGAAAATCTTGTTCTAGTTTCAGAAACATACTCAGCCGTGGCATCTATAACTTAAATGTTGAAATCTTTTTTCAGGAGGATACCTTATGTGGTTGCAATGAAACACAAACACGGAGCATGTGGAGCCTTGCTTAATCCATCCTCTGCAGAGCCTCTTGTTTGGCCGTCGCCGTTAAAATTCATCAGCGAGCTTAATGAAGAGGCAAAACTTCTCCTCGAGCAGGCTCTAATGGATGCTAACAGGGAGAGAGAGAAAACCATCCTCAAGGGAACTGTGTACTCCCTACCTTCACCTTCTTACTCTGACACAGCCTCAGATGATAACATGTCCGAGGTAATTTTACTTCTTATCACTTGACCCGAAGCTTAATTGTTCGTTTTTGTTTATAGAATGCATCTTAATGCTGTATAAAAACCTGTATAGGTGAGCGATACAGAACTGTGCTGTATTTGCTTTGAGCAAGTATGCACGATTGAAGTTAAAAATTGTGGTCACCAAATGTGTGCGCAATGCACACTTGCATTGTGTTGTCACAACAAACCAAACCCAACAACCTCAACCGTGACTCCACCAGTGTGTCCGTTCTGTAGAAGCACCATCGCACGGTTAGTCGTCGCCCAGAACAACAACGAAAAGAGCAAAAGCCAAGATGATGTTGTTGATCGTGAGGCAGGTGATGTTAGCTCCTCAAAACTCAGAAAGCATAGAAGATCGATAAACCTTGGAGAAGAAAGTAGCAGCTTCATGGGTTTATCAAACATCGGGTCGTTTGGAAAGATAACTGGCCGTGGCTCGGGAAGGATTGCAGCCGAGAACGAGCTGATGGACAAACCGATATTGTGAGGGTCGATCCAAAACACGAGTGTGATATTTTGAGTGAGAAGGGGTGAAATTGAGCGAATGTATAAAATATAGATGAATTTGTGTAGATCTTTGAAAATGGGGGCGGGAGACTGAAATAAGGAAAAAAAGAAGTGCCGTGTGTAATGGAAGGGTCTGTTATTTCTTTGATTAAGTTTGGCAAAAAATGGTTCTGTTTGTTTGTTATTGTATTTAGGATGAAAGGGAAGTCCCTAATCTTTTGTCTTTGTCTCAATTTGTCCTACTTATTTCTTCACTAAACTACCACAATCAGACTCATTGCCTTTTCCTTATAAAAAATTTGATTTAAGAGTATATGATTGAGATAATAACAAATGACTTAAATACTCCATATTTTATGCAGAACAAATGGCTCAAATATTCCACATTTTTATGCATAATGGCTCAAATAAAATTTTTATGCATAAAAATTTTGAACAAAAAAGAGGAGTGGGAAATCACAAATAAAATGAGTTCTAAACTGAAATCGTTCTTCTAGTCTTTTTCTTTCGCCGACTCATTCTTCGTCTTTTTCTTATTCTTTTGCTTGTTTCGGGACGTATTCTTCTACTTGTTCTTCTGCTTTTGTGAAGGTAATGTATTATATGTTTTGCGATTTCGAATTTCACATCATAGGATTTCTAACATATTAATTATATTTTTTTTTTTAGGATTTGAGAGATTTTGAATAGTAAACTTAGAGATCTAAAGAGTTTCGACATTATGTGGTGAAGGTAAATGTTGTATGAGAAGTTTTAGGATATAGATTTTATGGGTTTGTCTCGATTCTTAGTTGGTAGTTTGGTAGACTTTGGTAGAGTTTGGTAGATTTTCAGAGCGTTTGTTGGTAGTTTGGTAGATTTATGTGTACATTGGTTACAACGTGGCCGAATTTGTTTTTAACTTAGCAGAGTTTAGATGTTTATTTTTCTTGCTTGGCAGAGTTTGGCCGAGTAAATATATAGTTTGGCAGAGTTTGGTAGAGTTAGGATAAAGTTGGTAAAACTTGATTGAGTTACCTTATTGCGTGGCAGAGTTTAGTGGAGTCAGTTTACATTTAGTGGAGTTTGGTATATGTAGTTTATAGTGTGGTGGATTTTGGTAGAGTTAGTTTATAGTTTGATAGATTTTTTTTAACTGTTTTGTTGTTTATACTCCACAGCTATGGCGTAGGAGGAGGAGAAGTACCATCAGAGGATAGTTTCAAGAGGAAAGCTCTTGATGATAAACAAAAGCATTAACCACTATTGCACATTGAAGAAAATTACAACGATGATGAGTTTTATTGGGGATGATGAATACCTTGACATTGAGAGGAATTCTACTCTTGGTATTATTCTGAAGTTTGCTAGCGCGGGGTTCATGTGGGCAAACAAACATGTGCAACACCTATTGGGGAATATGCTTCAGACACCTAAGCCGCATGAGTTGTGGGTGTTGGTCAATGGTCGTCCAATGATTTTCTTTGCATGAGTTTGAGCATATTACGTAGCTGAACTATGGATTGCCTGATGCTAATGATGCAAACTTAGCTGCATAAGATTTATGGAGTGATATGAGTTTAGTCCATGGTGATGGTCCGACCTAGGCTGAGCTTGACAAATTATTAAGGTCATGCAAGGAATGGTCGTTTGAGAAGAGGAGGATTTTGAGATTGCTGGTGGTTTCATACATAGGTAAATTTGGTTTGCACCTAACACTAGCGGCCCTGACCTAAAGCTGGTAAAGCTTGTGCTTTAGGCGCCAAATTATATCATCAATTTAAGGGCATCGAAATCCATTAATGTCTATATAGTATAATGATTATGTATGCCATTCAGTGTGGAATGTGCTATGTTCGATGTCAATAAATGCATTATTTTGTAATATATTTTTTTAAATTGTTTATTATAACATGGGTTAAAGGGCATCGAACTTTTGTTTCGCTTTAGCCAAGGATTCATATTGGACCGGCCCTACACCCAAATAGTAAAATACCAGTCTACCATGCAAAATTGGTCATGGATCCGGCGAGATTTGAGAGGCATCCTTGGGGAAGAGTAGCATTTGATGTCCTGGTTGAATCACTTCCTTCATCAGCACTGCAAGTTTCATCCTACACTCTGCACGGTTTTGTGCATGTGCTTCTAATATGGGCATTCGAATATATCCCACAACTAGGTGCAATGTGTGGGGAAGAAGAGACGGTAAGATTCCTCTTAAGCAGTGGGTGTCACACACTTCTTGTGTTTAGATATTATATATAGAAGTCTTCAAAGCTGATAAGAGGACATCTGAAGATAACAAGGTAAGTTTTGAACTTGGTAGAGTTTAGTGGATTATATGTGAACCTTGGCAGACTTTAGCAGAGTTTGGTAGACCTTGGTTATTTGGGTTGGCAGAGTTAAGATGTCCCTTGATAGATTTTGGTAGCATTTGCTAGATTTTGGTTATTTGGTTTGGCAGAGTTAATATGTCGCTTGATAGATTTTGGTAGAGTTTGGTAGACTTTAATTATTTGAGTTGGTAAGTTAAGATGTCACTTGATAGATTTTGGTAGAGTTTGGTAGACTCTTTAATTAGGTTGGTAGAGTTAAGATTTTGAGTGATAGACTTTGGTAGAGTTTGATAGACTCTTTAATTAGGTTGGCAGAGTTAAGATTTCGCTTAATAGACTTTGGTAGATCTAGTATAGCTTTGAAATCTGATTTTGTTTTGCTCATTTGCAGGTTCGCGTGGTGCACCTTCTTCGAAAGCATTACGAAGAAATATACCCTGCTTAGCCCAAAGATGTTGAGGATCTGAAAGTTGACAAAATGATCTGAGACATACTTGCTGGGACATTAGATGAGATGTTTTGGGCTATCCTAGCTTCTCCTTTGAGTGAAGGTATCACGAATAACTCAAAGAGGAAGGTTGATGAGCAGAATCGTGAGCTGCATAGGACAAAGAAGTCAAAGGTGAATAAGAAAGAGCTAGAGAAGAAGAAAGAGCCATAGAGGAAGAAGTCAATTGAGAAGTAGAAGGCTCAATAAGTCGAAAGGAAAATGATAAGGAAACTCTGGAGTTAGAAACCGATATGACTTTGGCCAACTTTCAGAAGGCGAAAGAAAAAGAGAAGGAAAGATGGGAGAAGAAATGGAGAAAGAAGTATGAGACATAGAAACAAACATATGCTTGCACATTGTATTGCGTGGCTTTGGGAAGTCTATTTTGCATGGACAAAAACATATACTGTAAATTAAACTCTACCAAAATGAAAACACGCTTGTACCAAACTTTATCAAACTCTACTACCTAGTAATCCAAGGCCTGCCAAACTTGACTACAGTGTTAAATAAGTTCTACCAAACTCTACTAACTAGTTATCCAAGATCTGCCAAATTCTACTACACTGTTATCTAAACTCTACTAAATTATACCATAAAGCATTCATAACTCCACTAAACTCTACCATGCCATACCTTTAGAAGTTTTTTGATAGTTGTAGTGAGAATGGTTGTTGTTGCCCCTGCCTTTGCCCTCCTCTTCGCGAACCACCTTGTTAACATTGCCCTAATGGCATCTATAAGATGCATAATAGGGAATGTTCTTGCTTCAGCTAATATATGATTGATAGATACCTCTATGTTTGACATGGTGAAGTTGTATCTATTTTCAGGAAATCGTACACGACTCCACAAACAAACATCTGCCTTATGCAAATACTCATATAGCCTTGGATCAGCTATCTCTATTTGGCAGAAGATGGCATTAAACTCGTTAAGCTTATATGAAGTTGCAGCTTTCTAATTCATCTTAAACGAGTTTCGTCCTCTAAATTTGGACAAATTTTTTTTATGTAGCTGGTAAGTGCAAATCCTCCGAGCTCAGATGAAATACACATTTCTTATTGCTTTGGATATTGATCTATGCCTATCTAAAATGATGGCCAATTCTTGATCATTAGGAATAACGCGGTTGAGTTGTCTAAAGAACTATTCCCAAGACTCATCATTTTTGGTATCAACCACACCAAAATCCATAGGGAGAATGTTGAAATTACCATCTTGCATTGTGGCTGTTCGAAGAGTCCTTTGTATTTTCCTTGGAAGAAAGTTCTATTAATAACAACAATCTTTCTCATATACCGAAATCCTCTGATGCTTGCATCGCATGCAAAGAATAGAAACTTGAACCTACATCTCCATCTACTTATAGCTTTATAAGTGTTCCCAGATTTGCTTGTCTTATCATATACAAATACGACGAAAGTTCTTCAAAACTATTCTTTATAGTTCCCGTTACTAAAGCCCGAGCTTCCTTTGAAGTATGATGTGCCTTCTAGTACTTCATCTGTATAAAATGCAAACAGACCATTAAAGTTATAACGACCTCTACCAAACTATACTAAAGTCTAACTAACTCAACCAAACTCCACTTAACTCTACCATAAAGGGATTGAACCTTCAAGCCAAAAATTTCGTTCACTGATTCAGAAACATGAGAAGGAAGAAGGGAAGGCAACACAACCAACAAATCAAGTATATTTCATGCTCTATTAAAATCTATTAAACTCTACCAAACTTTTTCATACTATACTAAAATCTATTAAAATCTACCAAAATGACTCAACCAACTCTACCATAAAGGATTTATAACTCCACCAAAACATTTCATGTTCTACTAAAATATACTAAACTCTACCACAAAGGAATTGTACCTTCAAACCAAAACGTTTATTCAATGATTTAGCAACATGAGAAGGAAGAACTGAAGGCCCAACACCACCAACAAAATTCAAGTATAAACGACTAAGAATATCAGATGTTGCTTGACGTGCCCGAGATGACCCTCCGTAAAGGAACAAGTGTATTCTGCATAGTAGATCTGGATATAGAAACGCAAACTATCAAACGGTACGTGAAGCACTGACTCTCCAAGCACAGTTTGGAATCCAACATCTTACCACCAAAACATCTTCGATAAAGAGACGACATTGAAAACAAACCTATGTAAGAAAACATATGTCTTCACCCTTGTCTCAATATCATCTTTTGTAGGATAGATTTATTTAACAGCTAATTGAAGTGACTTCATTTCGATGTCTAAATACTCATCATCAATTGTGGAATCTCTCTTCTTAGGAGGTAATTTTTTTCTATCTTCTTCTTTACACTTCCTATGAACACTGATATACTCTTCATTACCACAACTTGCACCATCTAGATCCTCATAATAGTTGAATCTCATATTAGCTTCCGCATCTTCTTCAATGTAGCGAACATGTTCCTCTTCTTGTTTGACTTTCGGCCTAGTTCTACCACACTGTGAAGATAGTCTTCCTAATGTAGACTCAAATTTATCAAAGGAAGGCTCGCATTTAGGCTCAAATCTTCTACCTTTATCTACAACTACATGAGATCTCCTTGATATCTCCACACATAGACGAATTGCCTCTTTTCAAAATTGTTGCATATACGCACACAATTTCCTCTTATTGGTCATGCAAATACGAGGTGTATCTTTTGGTAGTGTATGCATGAGTTCATTTGATATGTAACTCAGTTTTACCTTATAGATATATTGATTTAGATCAAAATCTTCATGCACCATCCGCACAAAATCATCATAACATATATCTTCACTAACTTCCAGACTTTTACAACTAAGAGAAGTATCCACTAAAAAGAATAAATAATTTGGTCGAATTTCTAATTTCCACAAACTAAGATGATTTGATCCATAGCTCCAATAACAAATAAAAACGAGGTCAAAAGATAAGAAATGAGCTCAAGCAACAATGGTGTTTTGTGTGTTGCTGCAATGTGCCAGAAAGAAGGTAGCTGATCTAATAATTGAAGGGTAACCTCGTCATTCTACTAACTAGGTTAAATGAAATAACTCTGCCAAACTCTACCAAACTATTAGATATTACTCTACCGAAATCTTTCACACTATCAAATATATAACTCTTCCAAACTCTAGTACACTATGAACAAAATTACCAAACTATGCCAAGAGGTCGTTACTAACTCTACCAAGCAGTGATAGATAACTTTACCAAAATCTATCAAATTCTACTAAACTCTGTCACATAGCTTTACTTACTCCGCCAAAATCTACTACAAAAGGTCCAATGTCTACTAAACTCTATTAACCCTACCAAAATGAAAAGTTTTGTCCCCACATCTCATATACTCTGTTCCCAGAATTACGACTTCCTACAAACTCAGAGGTTGGTATGAAAGTTCTTTAAAAGTGATTGGTGGAGTTTGGTAGAGTTTGATGGAGTTTGGTAGAGTTTGGTAGAGCGTGGTGGAGCTTGTGCTGACGTAGTACTTTGTTTGGTAAACTTAAAAGTAAGGAACGCGCTGCCATGATACTTTTCATTAATGACATTTTTGTTATTACGTTTTTGTTTATACATCTTAAAAGGACAAAATGATATTTTACAGTTTTATAAAAAAATTTGAATTATAAATTGGTATAAAGTATTTGAGTCATTACCGTATTATTTGGAGTATTCTAACTAATCACCCTTGAATTAAATATAAATCAAAATATATGCATATATGATGTGAACGGACGGTAAGGAAAATAGATATGGAAAGTCAGAAAAGACAGAAGGAAAAGGGTTAAAGAATGGGTGTTTAGGCATCGTTGACCCTACAATACATCATCCCTCCCATCACTTTTCCTCAACTTACAAATATATTTATATTTTGTGTTTGGCTTTCTTTTTACCATTTATAACATTAGTCAATTTAGATCAACTAGTACATTACATTCACATGCCCACTTTTTTTTTATTCGTCCATTATTTTTTATACGTCAAGACTAGTATTAACAAGGCAAAGACCTATTCAGTGGATATTTATATCCACCTTTAGAAAATTAAACCTACTAGTTACTATTATACTAATATATATGATTAGACAAATGAAATTGAAAAGCATGTGGCTCAAATGGTATATCAATTGAATAGCTGAATAGATTAATCATAAAATAGCAAAATTATATGAACAAAATTATCTGAGTAACTAAATAATACTGAACGGAATTATGAAACAACTGAATAGATAAAAAAACACAAATAATATTTTTTTGCTGAATAACTGAATCATGAAATAAATATTACCAAAATAACGAAAATAAATATTAAATATATATTTGAAAAAATATCAATACTCGTTTTTTAAAACAAAATCCAAAAAAAAAAATTCACACTTTCATCGACTCATTATATCGACCTCTAAGTCGATATAATTATCACACTTTGTTGCTCATTCCCGCTTCGTTTATATCTACCTGAACCATCGATCATTTGGTCGATATAATTCTCACACCATTTTGCTTGTTGACGTATTGCTTATATCGACCAATTGTATTGATCTTTTGGTGAATATAATTCTCAGAAATTATCTCTTGAGTTCGGGTTAACATCATCGACGGGAAAAAACTACTTGCTCCCATCATGAGACTTTTAGGGTTTAGGATTAAGCAATATACATATACTAAAGATTAAATATACATTACTTGTAGTCATATATCAATGAATATTAATCATGTAATATAACTTATACTAAAGTCATGCGAGATGTTAAGTAGACTTTTAGTCATGTAATATACTTATATTAAAGTCTTGCGAGATGTAGTAATAGGAACACTCCTATCGGTCACATATTTTCATACTAGTATATTACGTTATCACGATTGTTGGTACCAGACCCAAAAGTCTGAAGAGGCCCAATAACAAAGAACAAGAGAAGGTGGGCCAGGCCGAGCAGGTGACCAAGCGAGCCTCATAACGTCCGAGGGGCGAGCATGCGAAGCCGGGAAAGCGTAGCCGACTAAGCGAGCAATCAATCTCCGCGGAGCTCGCCTAAAATCAAGGAGGAAATCTCGGAGAATCTTGAGAGGATCTTCTCCAAAACCCTAGAGCAAAAGCCTATAAATAATAGTTCAAAACCTAGGAATAGATATAAGAAAAACGGGAGAGAAAAGTCCTAGAGCTTGAAAGATTTCTTTCGCCTTCGTTGTAATCCGTTTTCATCTAATAAAGTACTTGATTCGAAGTTCCACAATTTGGCAAGAGTCTTATTCCGAGCAGCAATGTACTACATAAAAACAATAATAAGCTAAAACGGCTAAGTGACTAACACCAAAGGAATAAAAAAAAAGGAAGAGAAAAAAGAGAACTTACCCGGAGCAGATGAGTGGTCTCGTTTTCCACCTCCGCCTTGTACGTCATCTCCGAAAAAGGAGGCAGGTGGACAGATGCTTCCTTCAGAGAAAGCAGAATATCGCGAGGATAACGGCCCCCTCGCCTCGTCTCAGCACCCTCTTCAGGGGCCTGCTCCTCGCGGGAACCAGTCGCCTCGCGAGCAGAATCTCCAGCCGCTTCGCGAGTGGGATCTTCAGCCGTCTCACGAGCGGAATCTTCGGTCGTCTCGCGAGCAGAATCTTGGGGAGCGAGCTCCTTGTCACGATTGCCCGGATTATCCAGACGCTCGTCTTCGGCGGCACGCTGCTCACCGGATAACTCAACCGCCACGATATCCGTGCAAGTGGAGGCGGGAGCAGCAAGAATGGAAGGCTCAACCTCCATTCGCTCAGCAGTAGCCCCAGCGGGCGGATCCACGGCCATGTCTTCCGGCTCGTGGGAAGGATCCGAGATAGGAGGGAAATCAGTACTTAGCAAATTAATGATTAAAGCAAGTCAGTGCTCGACAAAAATACCTAACGCGGAGGGAGCATTAAGCTCCGCCATCTCCACCTCG